>KN481372.1:1888-14916 GCA_000787095.1 Periophthalmodon schlosseri
CAGGAATGCTGTCTTCTGCTCTTAGTGACACTGTCTGTGGCCCAAACAGCTACATTTGTGACTCGGGTTTAAAGGCTGTTTGTTAGGTAACTGGCCTAGTTTGTGTGTCCCTGGAGCTATATGGGTCCTTAGGCCACAGGCATGTTCTGTTTGGTTTAAATTTTAATAATTATGCCCATAGCTTTAGTGAATAAATCATTACTGGTAGTTGTATTTTCTGTCTTTCCTCCAGGCCCCAGAGCAGGATGAAGTGTTACAGTCTATTGACCGAGCCATTGAGGGCATCCACAATGTGGCCTTAAAGAATGGAGGCAAATACAATCTAGAGCAACGTGATGTTTTACAGTAAGTAATCTGTTTAGGTAACCATGACAACCCTGGCTCAATGTTACTGTCCACACGACATGGCCAATAAAGTGTTGATAATCTTTGCAGGAAGCTGATACATCACAGAAAAGAGACACTTGCACGGCGGAGCTCCTCATCGGCCAGTAACAAATCAGGCATCCCAACCTCCAACAGCGAGATATCACTGAGCCAAACTCCCAACCCACCCAATGGCCTTAACCGAGAGTACGGACACCAGGGAAGCATGTCACTATCAGGAAGTATGGACAATATGCAAGGAGAGCATGGCTTTTATCAGGTAAATAAACAAACACACACATTTTACTACTATGACATGTATAATAGACATTATTTTGACACTTTAAACGATCTGGTATCTGGTACTGAATATCGGTGCCAATAATGAAAAAAAAAAAAAACAACAACTTTTGTCTTTAATTTATTTTTGTTTAAAGGAAATACTGCACTGGTATCGGTTGATATCGGGTATCGACAGATTCATCAAGCTATAGTATATAAATCGGTATCAGAACTGAGAAAGCCATAACCGTAAGACAAATGTTTCGAAATCAGACAAAAACATCTGAACCAAACCATCCCTGCTTACGAAGGATATCATAATGTCAAATATGTATTCTTAAGGAAAGTTGTGTCAGAAAGATTTTACTATGCTTCTTAAATTTCTCACAATTAATTGTTATATTGTGGCATCTGGTAGCATATAGAGTTTTACAGAAATCTGACCTGAGCAAAATCATAAACTTAATTCGTTTTTTATTCATTTTTTACAAAACCTTAAATCATTCTTGTTCAGGTGCCCCCTCAGCCTCGACGCGCGGCCCCCGTCACCCCTCCTCCTCCAGAGAAACAGAAGATCAGCCGTCGTCCAGGTCATTCTCATGCACTTTAAACGTCCCTAAGCCTCTGCAGCTCTGTAATTTTGCTGATGCTACCTGCTGCTTCACAAACAGGCTATTCTTAGTCCTGTTCACCCTGCCGCCTGTAACTGGAGCTGTCTTCTCTCTGCAGAGCCCGAGGTCCCATCCCGTGTCTCCTCTCTCCCTCCCTCCCCTGCCCCCTCCCTCTCCATCAGCACCACCTCCTTAGAGTCTGGCTCCACCCACTCTCTGGTCTCCTCTGAAGTCAGCCTGCCCAGTATCTCCAGCACCCCACCTCCACCTGTCCCGTCCCGAGCCAAACCCTCCGCACCCCCACCACCGGATGTCCTGCCCTCGGAATCCTCTGTACAAGCTGCCCCCGGAAAGAAAAGCCCCGCGCCGCAGCCCCCTCAGCCTGCCCCATCTCCCCAGCCCAAAGCTGAGACACAGCAGGACAATGATTGGCCCGTTGCTCCTCCGTCTGTGGCTGAGAGCCCCCCTGGCAGCCCCACTACCTCCTCTTCCAAACCGGTTTCCATGACGATCGGGGCAGAGCTGATTGAGCTGGTGCGGAAGAACACTGGCCTGAGTTATGAACTCTCCCGTGTGGCAGTGGGCGTCGTGGTGGGGCACCTGCAAACAGCGCTACCTCAGGCTTCCCCTGCTTTGGAGCAAGTGCTGCTGTCTTTGGTAGAAAGCAAGGTCAGGTATATTTTTGATGTGTCATAGTATTTTATCTAACACTGTCTTTTCTCAGCACTTTTTACTTACAGCTCAATTACCTTAACATTTTATTATTTATTTTATTTTATTTAAATTTTATTTATTTATTTATTTCGAGCACATGTATCAAGGACACTTAATGCACATTTCACAGTTTTTTCTTATTTAAGCTCAAAAAGGAGTGGGAAGAAGAAAACGTATTAAATCCCACCCCTATCTTCCATTAGAAAAGGAGTGGAAGAAGAAAACTTATTAAATCCCACCCCTATCTTCCATTAGGACATTACTTAAATGCTTTGTTTAGGCTTCCTATTCGGTTGAAAAAATAATTAAATGTTTTTAGTCAGTTGGGTTTATATGCAAAAAATGTAATGAAAATGACTTTTCATAATACAACTGATAAAAATGCTAACCGATAAAATGCTATATGCTATAAACTGTAACCTATACCTTTTCTGGTGGAGGTTGCACCATATGCTTGTCTACATGGAGGTTATTATTCCTTTCCTTAGAATGATCCTCAGTAAGACAATATTATTTCCATTTATTTGTTTTTTATTGCTCAAAAATGCTGTATTTTTACTGTAAGCGGTGTCGCTGACATGTAACTTGGCCTTACCTGCTTGTCTCCATGAAGACAGATATGTTTAAAGCAGACCTATTATGCAAAATTGACTTTACCATGTTATAGTTGTTTCCCCTCATTTACCCTCTCAAAGTTGTTTTTGGAGTGATTCATGCATGTTTGAGCAATCTTCAATTGCTTATTTTCAAGACGCCATATTGCCGATCAATCCCCATTTTCACTGGCACAGGCATATGCCCACTGCTCTGGACTTACTTCGTCTTTCAGTTTTATTTTCTTAATCAATGATATGCGTATTTGATACGCGAGTTGCGTAGTCATTTTGTTGAAATGAAAAAAATCCGCAGCTCGCTAGTGTGATGTGCAATGATCCATAGGAGGGGCCGATAGCTCCACGGCTCTTTGTTGTGATGACATTTACAGCATCATCTGCTCCCATTGGGCACTGCAGTTTTCTAATGCAGAAGTCAGCTGACTTTTTTCTTCTGTTAAGTCATTTTAGATGAATATTCCGATTTGAAATGTGCAAATTATAACATAATGGTCCACAGGTTTCATTGATAATAACTATATAGCAGACACAAGCAATAGGTCTTCATTAATGACTGTGGAACATTCCAAGCATCGCAATAACATCTCAGTGGAGACAAGCAGATGGCTGACCCTCTACCAGAGAAGTTACATAGTGTACCTTTATTTGATAAAAGTTTTACAACAGAAGCCTTTCCAGACACAACTCCTTTCCATTTACAGAGGCTTAAAAACAACATAAATGGTGCACATAGTGACACCTTGAGACTAGATTTTGCAGTAACCTGTAAAACTTGAACTTAAACTCAAAATTGTTTTCCATATTGAAGCATTAAGTAGTTTTAGTGTCTATTCTTTCTGACTGGTATTTCCAGTTGTTTGACTGTTGTGTTGTGCCTATACAGGATCTCAGCGCTGCTCTGCCACAGGGGCAGGTGTGTCATGATGAGCAGCGGTTGGAGGTGATTTTCAGTGACCTTGCTCGACATCGCGAAGATTCACAACAACGAAGCTGGGCCCTGCACGAGGACCACGCTCTCATCGCCTGCTACCTGGAGGAGCTGCTCAAGATACTGGTACCTCTCTAACCTCTCTAACCCCATCAGGGGCTATGTTGTCCAGTTTAAGATAATTTTTATTTGCAATGGGAAAATATTGCAAATGTTGTGAAAGGAAAAATGGTGAACTACATACCCTTTGCTTTATTTTAGTGCAGGCAATATTATGAAATTATTATTATTAAAACATTTTCAAATAAGACCTAGGATTTTGCGCGGTATTATCAAAAAAATAAAATTCTTTCTTTCATTCCAATATTGCTTAAATATATAAATAAACATATATATACACACACACACACAGTGGGATTAATAATACCCTACCTTGAGACCTGTATGTCTTTAGATCTCTATGTATTACACTTTAAAATGAACACAAAGAGCACATAAAGAGAATAGTTTAATTGTAGTTTGTAACATCTTAAGCATTCCTGAGACATTAATTAGTGTGCTGTCCTTTATACTGATCAAGAGGGACATTGTTCAAAGATTCAAAGTGTTTCTTGTCAAATGCAAGAATACAAGAAAAACTGGTAGGGTAAAGATGTATTTTTTTAAAGCCACCATTATGTGTTTGCCACTTATGTGCAAACATTACAAATTAGTCCTTGATAACTTGTTAAAAGAATTTTTTTGTCTTAGACGGACGCAGATCCTGAAGTGTGTAAACGGATGTGCAAGACCAACCATTGTGAAAATGTGATCTCACTTGTCTCTTATTATCAGATGGTAAATATATTTTATATGTTCATTTTAAGACGATTAAATGGATAGTTTTTCCTATGATGCATGATATATTTGTTACGTTTATGTCTATTAATATGCAGTCTCTACAATATAATTTTCATATTCATATTTAATTGTTTTGATGTTGTTTCTGTTCAGGAGCACCGTGTGTCTCTGCGGCTGTTGCTTTTGAAGGTTTTTGGAGCCATGTGCAGTTTAGACGCTGCTCTCATCTCCACTCTGCTCAACTCCATCCTGCCCATGGAGCTGGCCCGGGACCTCCAGACAGACACACAAGGTAACCACCAACTGTAATGAAGTGAAGACATTTCGCTGCTCATCCAAGCCACTTCTTCATTTAAAAACTGAAGAAGCAGCTTGGATGAGCAGTGAAGCGTCTTCATTGAAGACAAAAACTTTTTTTGTCCAGTTGACAGAATTTAATTTTTCTTTCACTATGGATCATACCTGGACGACTGAGGGATTACACAGACACCAACTGTAATGTGAATACTTAATCTGCTAGTTTGATCATTTACAAAAGTATTATTATTGCTTTCAGTGTTTTGTTTTAATATATAATGGCCAACTAAGTGGTTTAATTAGCACCGCACATTTCATCAGTTCATAATCTATATGTATATTAGTTCATTGCTTAAAATTGACAATGGATTTGGATAGGATATTTGTAACCGTTTTCATTCTTTTTTTCATTCTTGATATTTTATTTCAATTCTTTATCTGTAACTGAATACATTTTTAATATATACATTTCTATAAAATGTTAATAGTTTGTTTGTTTTTCCTACAGAACACCAAAAGATGTGTTACACAGCTTTGGTTCTCACTATGATTTTCTCAATGGGGGAGCAAGTGCCATATCATCACTACGGTATAGTCAAATATTCTTCTTACCCCTACAATAGTTTATGAATCAAGGAATCACCATGACATGAATACACAATCATAACAAACATAACTTTCCTCCTGTAGAACACTTGAATGGGGAATTTGTCCAGTTTCTTTTGGACGTCGTAGAGGATGGACTCCCGTCTGATCCAACTGAGCAGTTACCCGATATCTTCCTCAACCTCCTCCTTTCCTTTAATCTCCATCACACCTGTAAGAGCAGCGTGTTTTTACCCAAATAATTATATTGTATATGTACAATTCTTGTCTTCATTGATCCATCTTGGTCACTTCAGTACTCTTTAGACAAAATACTCCCTCTAGTGGTAATGATTAAAATGTAATATTGGCCCTTTGATATCTCATCTTTTTCTTATCAGCACCAAGCAACAATGCCATTATGCAAGAAATAACAAAGAAAAATGTCAAGATCCTTACTGAAAAAGTCTTACTGCTTCTTAATCGAGGAGGTAAGTATTTTGGTTCAAACTTTTTAATAAATATTTATATCACTATTTCACTTACCATGTTTATTTATGCCATTTTTCAGATGACCCAGTGTGCATGTTCACTCACATGCCCCCTGCTCCTCACTCAGTGCTTAAGTTTCTTCAGGATGTTTTTGCGAGTAAAGAGACGGCTAATATCTTCTACCACACCGACATGATGGTGATGATTGACATTGCTGTACGACAGATTTCTGACCTTTCGCCTGGAGACAAGGTGAACCTCTTGTCCTCCTGTCCACTTTGCATTTAAATTATGCATAGCCACATTTTACTTTGACTAATGTACTCTTGTTGCATAACTTTGTGTACACACAACTTTTTTTGCTATGAGATTAAATGGCATCCTAGCTAGTTGAATTGAAATCTGGTTTGTTTTTACATGTTTTCACAGTTTTCTTTATCTTTTAGCTGCGCATGGAGTACCTGTCTCTAATGCACTCCATCATCCGCTCCACGGACTATCTCACGCACCAGCACCGGCTCTTAGACCTGCAGGGGGCACTACAGAGGATCCTTCGGGAAGAAGAGGACCCCAGGGAGGACGAGGGCAGCGCTACAGCCAAACAAATGGATAAGCTAATAGTCCAGCAGATCTACAAGGAGTTTCCACAGATCTGCGAGAGCTAGGACTAACCATATCAGTATGCCACACACTGTAATCTGCTTCACCACCACAGAGAGGGACAGTAAGAAATGTTTAAAACAATTAAGTGCCATTTCATGAGAATTGCCAATGGATTATTAATCCTCGTTTTTTAAAAAGGGAAAGTAATCTTGGCCTTTTAGGTTTTTAAGGGAAATGTATCTAAATCAGTCAGAAATCTTCAATACTACAAATTAAAATTAAGTAATGCTATATTGCTTCAGAAGGAAATGGAAAATCAATATTTTTGTAACTAATTTTTCCAAACACAGCATTTCTGTATTGAATGAATGATTTATAGAATTTTCATCATAAATATATATATTTTAAAAATCCACACATTATGAAACAGACCAGATCAGATATTAGTAGGCTAATTGGGTCCATGATTTCATAGCAAACCAACAATCTGCACAGTATCAGTATTAAATTTCCCAGCCCCATTTCAGTTGGTGTGAATTCAGTTGGTGTGCCAATTGTGAACATAATTCTTTATGTCCTTCCTTGACAGTGTGAGCAAACTACAGTGGGCTGATGGACAATGCTCAATGCATCAGAAACACTTCCTCCTTGTCTGACTTCTCAAGTATTAGCAGGTAGATTGTAATCAGACACACACAGTCTCATTTATCCTCACAAACAAAGTAATACAGCTGTAATATTGTGAATCTTACCTGTGGAACATCCAGGCATTTGTCTTAACCACTTCTGAGCTTCTTATTCCATATCAAAACCATCTCCAGCTTCAGAAGTGTTCGCTAAATTAAAAGTATTTTGTCTGTAATGTATATGCTGCAATCTAACTGCAATAATGCTTCTAACAAAAGATTTCACCTCACTATTTTATTAAGAGGAAAACTGCACTTATTATAAATGGTTAAACATGGGCATTTGTTTTGTTTTTAACCTCAACAATGGAGGTTAACCTGGGGCATGTTTTAACCATTAATGTCATAGCCAAATGTATCATATCCTAGTTCTTCTCAACACAAGTTTTCATTTATATCTTAACTTATTGTCCTGTTTTGTCTGTTTAAAAAAATGAATATTAAAAGAATCCACCAATTATTTCATCTTTTCAGCTGTTAACTTTTTATTTGTACATTGTGTTATGGTTTACAATGTGGGAAGCTTGTCTACTTTCAATAACTACTATTGTCTGCATATGTGCTGCAACAGTGTAATAATTAACTAATAAAGCTATATTTTAACTGGAAGCTTTGTTAATGAATTTGTGGTCTGTCTGTTAAATCACTGCAATTTTTTTGTCACCCTGGATGTGGATTCCCGTTGTAAATATACTACACTTCTACTACAGAGTAGTACCCCAACGCCTAAGTCCGTTAGGTTTGGGGGAAAGCAGGGGGTGAGTGTGGGGGACAGGATTTGGACCTGTGACCGTGATTGAGAGCTGACAGTCATGCACATGTTGTTGCAGTTGTAGTTATAGTACCCTAATAGTAGTAGTAATCAAGAGATCAGCCCCAAATCCGTCAAAATGCAGTCCTCTGAAAATGATGAGTGTTTTGGCTATTACCTCATCAATGCAGCAATAAAGTAAGAATGATATATGTGTTTAAATAAAGTGTAAATTGTATTGTTTGTATCCACCCGGCCATTGAAGTGGGCGGACCACTGTGGCACTGTTGTGTTACAGTGAAATCGCTCCGGGTTAGAAGTGGGTGAAAGGTCCAGTCAGGCTCTTCTGACTGCAGGCAGGTCACAAATACCTCTTAAGACAGGCCTTAAACACAGTAGGTACGTGCACTTTTCCTCTGTTTAGAGCAGTTTTATGGATTTGTTTTTTTAATTGAGGGTGTGTTTTGAATTGAGTGCCCGTTGTTGTGGTTTGTTTTAGCAAAATGTCCAAGCAGCCGCAGCCAATCAGTCCGCTGAAGAACTTCTTCGCCGGGGGGTTCGGAGGGGTCTGTCTCGTCTTCGCTGGACATCCCCTCGACACCATTAAAGTAATGCATGTTTATTTTATTTTCGTGATTGTTTGCGGTGCACGCGGATAGAAGAGGCTGCAAAGGGAACTGTGTATCATTCAGGACTTTCTAGTCTGTCAGGTGTTAGAAGGCCAAATTATAGCGAAAACTATTTAAATATTTAACGTGATGTTACAGCGCCTGAGCTCAGGCTTAGTTCAGACCTTTGAGCCCTTTGGCCCTATTCAGCCACCCCGTGTTTTATGACTGCTGTACTGTCATGAGCTTTTACTCAAACAGGGTAAATGGTAAAATAAGTAATTTCAATATATACTATTAGTATACTATTAGTATACTATTAGTACAGACAGCATAGAGAATAGAATATCTTCTGTTCAACTTCAACGCATTAACCATGTTTTGAAAATACAGGAAATAATTCTCCTAAGATCAGTTTCTGTGCACTTGTTATTTTAAAGATATAATGGCGTGTATAATTGTGAGACCTGTCAACTCTTTAATGCTAGTAACTTGCAGTAACCCTTTATTTTATTTTATTTTATTTATTTCTAGGTGCGTTTACAGACTCAGCCAAAGCCCAAACCTGGAGATAGCCTTCTCTATGCTGGGACAATTGATTGTTTCAAAAAGACATTGGCCAAAGAGGTCAGATGAAAACCAATATATGACAACGGAAATGTTATATAGGCTATCCCTCTCGTCTCATACATGTTCTTCTGTATTTTTCAGGGAGTTAAAGGTCTTTATAAAGGCATGGCTGCCCCAATCATTGGAGTAACACCAATGTTTGCTGTTTGCTTTTTCGGATTTGGCTTGGGCAAGAAACTGCAGCAGAAACACCCTGAGGATATCCTTACGTAGGTGATTGCTCTGTCTATTGTTATATTATGTTCAAAACTGAAGTCTCCTAAATGCTGTCTTATATTATCGTGCAGGTATCCACAGTTATTTGCTGCTGGCATGTTGTCTGGCATTTTCACCACAGCGATTATGGCTCCAGGCGAGCGAATCAAATGCCTACTACAGGTTTGTTGGTATTTCTGCATAAAAGAAACTCCATTTGGTGAGAAAAAGTAGCAGTAATGTTGTAAATGTTTATAGATTCAAGCATCCACTGGGCATGTGAAATACCATGGGCCGATGGACTGTGTCAAACAGTTGTACAAAGAGTCCGGCATCAGAGGCATCTACAAAGGCACAGCTCTGACCCTCATGAGAGGTGAAATTTGTTTGTTATAAAGGTGCATTATGTAATTTTTCTGGTGGAGGGTTCAGCCACCTGCTTGTCTTTGCAGGGGTGTTATTGCTTTCCCTGGAATGTTATACAGTATGGCATTAACCTTATCTATCTACATAGAGACAAGTAGGTGACACTATATGACCAAGTCACAGATCAGATCTGTGAAAAATGACATTCTTACTGTGTGTGGGGTTGCCTCTTCAAACTATTTTTGATCTATAAAAACACATAATTTAAAAAATGTTAAACAGATCAGTTTATTGTCATACTGTGGAAGATACCAGAGAAAAAAAGCAAGTTATCTAGTATAGCATGATAAAGCTTTCCCTAATGTTTTTCTGTGTCACCTACACTCACCTATGTAATCTCGTAATCCTCCACCTCTCAATTATATTTGTCTTCGTTAATTAATTGGTTATAAGCCATTTATTAATCATCTTTTTCCATTTACTCTTTGTGTTCAGATGTACCAGCCAGCGGCATGTACTTTATGTCTTATGAGTGGTTAAAGAACCTCCTCACGCCACCGGGAAAAAGGTAAATATTTGCATCCATATTTACACTATTACTTTCACACACATATTTCTGTATTAAGGTCTAATCACACAGTTGCTCTCTTACAGCCCCACTGAATTGAGTGTTCCTAGTGTCCTGTTCGCTGGAGGTATGGCAGGTATCTTTAACTGGGCAGTGGCCATTCCCCCAGATGTCCTCAAGTCACGCTTCCAGACAGGTTTGAATCTCCTGCTTCTTGAGACACGGCTCTAGTCCTAGTGTAGTCCTGGTGTAGTCCTTGTTTAGTCCAGTTAGTTGCCAGTTTGATCTGAGTTTAGTCCTGGTGTGGTGGCCGATTGTTTATCACATTGTGGGGACTAAAATCTGTATACAAACTTCATAGGATCTGCCTCCATTATGGGGACAAAAATCCAGTCCCCATAATGTAAATCATTTATTATTAGATCAACAGCATGGGTTAAAGTTCTGATATGGGTTAAAATAGGTTAGGGTTAGGCAATCTGACCAGAACTGAAGAAGCGCCTTGGATGAGCAGCGAAACATCTTAACTCCTACAAATTTTGTCCAGTTGGCAGATTTAACTTTTGGCTTTTACTATGGATCAGACCTGGACAACTGAGGGATTACACAGACAGGTTAAGGTTAGGGCAAGTAGCGGCTACGTTTAAGATTAGGATCAGTCTCCAAGGAAAACAATGTTTTCCTGTATTTTTATGAGCTCTCAAAAGAGACATTCCACAAATGTTTCTTATCATTTATTTGAAGGAGTCTGTTCTGTTATCCTGTGGCTTTTATCTATTCCAACCCCACATAATAGTAATTTATCTCCCCCATCTCAGTTTAATATTAAATGCGTATAGAAAGTCATCTAGAACTCTGCAATCCCCAAGTACATATAAGATAATACTAATTTGTTTGTGACCTTTCTATGGCCCCATGATAGTCAATGTGTTCTTCTAATATTTAATACGTTTACAAGCTACAAATGGCACTTTTTCACTGTACTTTGTCATGAATCTGATCTTTTCAAATAAAACCAGTCTGTGTACTGTTCTGTCAATCACACAGCACCTGAAGGAAAGTACCCAAATGGTTTCCGGGACGTTCTGCGTGAGCTGATCAGAGAGGAGGGTATAGGCTCCCTGTACAAAGGATTCAATGCAGTCATGCTTAGAGCTTTCCCTGCAAACGCTGTGAGTACATTTCTCTACATAATCACAACATCTTACCGTTATGTCATGTCACGTGTCAAAATATTATTAGAATAATCAGCTTTGATATAGTCCTGTCATGATATAAACGATAATATTGAAGAATGAAGACCACTTGCTGCTGACACGATAAATCTAAAGCGTGATAATCCCACTAAATCCCACTAAATGAACCATATTGCAAGTAGAGCATGAATCATAGATACAGGAACGCTTCTTGGCGCAAGAAGAACTTGGTAAGTATCTATAATGAGGTCTAGTCCAAAATGTTAATTATTTGACCCTATACAGCTCAAAATATTTTGTACAACAAAAAATAAGAAAATGACCTATTTATTAAAAACTGGATAAATATTAATGCCAAATTATATAGTTTCATAACTCATTTATTGAACAATGTAGTAATTATTGTGACAGGGCTACTTTTAATATATTCTTTGGACTGATTCATGGACAGTTTTGTAGTCAGTCAGGTATTATAACCAGTTTTATTTAATGTACGGTGGTCTTTTCTTTTTCAGGCATGCTTCTTAGGTTTTGAACTTGCAATGAAGTTCCTGAATTGGTTAGCGCCAAATCTGTGATGAAGGATCTGTGCCCTCTGCTGTGAAAAGGTGGGAATCTAGTCCATCGACATCATAACAAAAACTTTTAATAATTTTATTGAAAACTTCTGTAAAATAGTTGTTTTTCACCTGCTTTGCTACAGTCTTCTTCACACTAATGGACACACGAATGTTTCATTCTTTGCTTTATGTCCTGTCTTGATCACTATAAGATGTTTTTTTTTTTATACAAACTGGACTGGGTGCACTGTGCCTTACCTTTTCAGCGCCTTACCAGAAAAAAGGTGCAATTTGTCTTGAATCTGAGCAATACAACCTTGTCACTCACTACCTTACATATGTCTTATGTAAAACTGAGTTTAATTTACAGTGTACAAATCTGCAGGAATAAAATGAACTAAGAACCATGTTGTAGTTTTTAATTGATTTTTTAAAATTGTAGTACATTGCAAATTACAAAGCAATATTTGACCGAAATGTAACATCTAAAGAGTAAAGTGTTATTACTAAATCAACGCAGACTCATGGTCTGCGACTCTTTTCGGGTGTTCTTTGTTTTCAGATTTCAACATTTAATAAACGCTACTGAGGGAAGGAAAACATAAATAAATATACCAGTATATTTTTTTTTAAGCCAATGATGATTCTTATAAATTATAATGGATCTACTACATATTAGGCTGCACAAGTCGTATTGTGATGCATGATCAGTGTAAACACTATAGCCTGTCATTTTTAAAATAAACACATCAACAATACACTTTTTACCAAATCCCAATGTCTAGCTATACAGCCCTTGTAACAACCTTTAATTACATCTTTGGAGAGGAGACAGAGTCAATATTTTCCAACTGGCCCGAGCCAAATAAATGATCAATAAAGTGTTCGATGTGATAGTGGGACAAGCGTCACAGCTTCAGTGATGCTCCAGCAGATGTGATGTTAGATATGAATGTTTGAGCAGCCTGGTTTTGTTTTTCAGTTTATATTTGTTTATTTTTGAGATTTGCGGAGTGTGAAATTATGTCTAATGCAGCAGAGATACCAACAGGGCTAAAGGAGCTACTGCAAGCCTTCACTGTGGAGGTCCTCCGACATAAACCGGACAATTTGGTGGAATTTGCTTTTCAACATTT
>JACM01025556.1:0-12881 GCA_000787095.1 Periophthalmodon schlosseri
GTCCATAATGAAATCAATTCTAAATAGATACATTTAAAGCTAAACTAATAATCTTTAATCAAACTTGCCCTTCAAAATGGCTCACTACCAAAAATGAGTCTACTGCAGTTTAATTTGTAATCAACCATCTGAACACACTTGATATACTCTCAAAATGATTAATTTATGCCAATGAATCAAGATTTCCTTTGTCTGCACACCCAGATCTGTGCTGACAAAATAATTATTGGGAAAATATCACAGAAATTTTTCACTCATCTCCATGGTAACGCAAATTTGGATTGGGCTTGGGTTCCTGTTGAGAAAACTCAGCAGGACGACAGGGCCAATTACAAGTTGTATAAAAAGATCACAATGGCTCTTTCAAAAGCCTGTAGACAGCACAGATCAAGAGGAGGGCCAGAAGCAGGAAAAATAGCCCGCATATTTGAATATCTTCATCAGTGCAGTCAGTTAGACCAACAGGTGGCAGTATAGAGCCTAATTAAGTTTTTAAACAGGCGATAACCTATATGTGGTGCCAGTACTCTCAGTGGACCTTTTCAATATCTCCGTGTAGTACTGTAGTCACACTGTGTACAGTCAATAGCCTATCTTATCTTATTGTTTCGATGTACTCATGCTTTGGAAAAGGCCAAAATTTTCAGTAAAGCACGTTTAAATCTTTCAAATCTGACTCAACCTTCACAATTTTGCAGACAATTGTTATCTTTGCATTGTCTCCATATAACACTGTTAGTGTTAACTACATTGTCACGTCTTGATGGAGGACCCGCATCACGTGTTTCCATGGCGACCTCTCTGTGTTATTCTTGGTGGGTCCAATGCAGCCACCATCTCTCTCCTGTACTTCTCCTGTAATTCAGCCCTCCCTCTCCCCGTGGCCCTTCATTTCTCATTTCTACCATTGTTGGAGTGCTCATCAAAAGAAAGCCTGCGTCAGAGTCCTACACACATATACCCAGCAGTCTGAACAAAGACTACAACCAGGGAAACAGGTAGGACCATATAAATATACTACTTTCCATTTATAGTAAGCCACTTTGAGATGTAATGTAAGACAATGGCATTATTTCACAAGGAAGTTGAGCTCGTTTACTGTGTTCCTGATTTAAGTTTCGTCTTTGTTTTCATAGGACTTCACCATCATTATGTCAGAGGTAACCCAGCTACCCACCAAGATGCCCCATTTGCCCTTATGGTCAACATTGTTCAATTTCAATGCAAGCTCCGCACCACTGGAACCCGTGACCCCTCTGCTAACACAAGAGGAGACAGCTCTGCAAGCCCACACTATCATTATCATCATTATATTCTGTGGGGTGTGCCTGCTGTTAGTACTGGCTTTCGGCTACACCTTCTGCTTCCACTGCTCCATCAGGACTCCACCTAGGGACTTGCAAATGACCAATGGCTGCAGCCTTGACAGAGAGGACGCTACTTACAAATGTAGTTCATCTGAATGTCGCTCATTGGCCAACATCATCTGAAAAGAACCTTGTATGCTAACACTCAAACTGTGTAGGGAGAGGAGGGTGGCGAATGTGGCATCTGAGGGATACTGAAGAGACTGGAGAGAGAGAATGCTGGGGAGGGGGCTCTGGCTAAGCAGTGGCATGATTTTGTTTTTATATATCTACGACTGTTTTGAGTCTTTTAAGATTTTCTTTGAACCCTCACTGTTTTTGTTCATTATTTTAATTTGGTATTTTAGTCAGGTAGTTAGGCTATTTTTGTTAGGTACAGTATGTAACTTTCTGGAGGTGCACGTCACCTACATGATTCCATGGAAACAGACATTTTAAAACATACTTCAGAAAATTCTCTATAGAGATAGGTACGTGCCATGCTGTGGAAGATTATAGCCAAAGGAACAACATTTCCATAGAAACAAGCAGGAGAGGCCCTCCTTCAGGCCAAATAAGAGTCAGGTTTGTGGCGATGCAAACTTTTATATTTGTGTATTTTATGGCCAAAAAGTTACATGCTGTGGATTTATAGGATGAAAATTAATAAATACTTGAAAAAAAAAACAATATATCTGTATTTTTCTGTAACTATCTTCTTTGTGTATGCAGTGGCATGTATGAATGTGCATCCTTGTGCTAAATAGAAGAGATGTAAGTCTCAAAAGAGTAACATTGATTTCTCTTTGCAGTAGTGGAGTTTTAACTGGAGACAATCCATAGAAGATGGAGATGTATGCGATGACACACAGCGACTGTAGGCGTCAACAAAATGATAGAAAATCCATGGACACATTGTGTCATGGCAACTCAAATGTGGATTAGGCATCTGGTCCTTTTGAATGAACCACACAGTACTGTGCAAATGATTTTACATGTTATACCATTTATTTATTATCTTATCCTATTATATAAATTATAATTTATCTATTTATTTATTTATTAGAGAGATTAGAGATTAGTGATAGTCTAAAACTATACATTTCTGTTGGCGTTCACACTTGTTTGGTACTGGTTTGAGTAAGTTTAATAATGATGTGCACTTTGATCATGTTCTAGTCCTGGTTTAGACCTGGACTAGAACATAGCCTGGTCTAGTCCAGATTTAGTTCTGCGTTTAGTCCCACTGTAGTCCAAAAACTAAATTAGAACAAATAGCATATGAAGTTTTGCAAAGAAAGGCTACTATCTATGTTGGTTTTATGTGCTTTTTATTTGTATTATTGATTCACTTGTTTTATTAATATGATATGGAGTCTCACTGTTAGCTTTTAGTCCTCCCGAGACCTTTACACAGTTCGTAGTATAACACACTTCACACTAGTTCAGCGAATCAGATAAACAAGTCTTTATCATAAATTACACTCTGTGTATTCAGTGTCAGTTTAATGGCTGTAAAACCACCGTTCATTTGAGTGACAGTAACACAAAGATCCAAACACCTTTCAGCCATCATCGCACTTTATTTTCACGGAGCTGGCACTTGTTTACATTGTGATTTGTCAAGGCTGATATGAAACAACGACGGGGGGGTGCGTGTTGCTATTTGAATACATGATTGTGTTGGTGCACAGTGGCAGCAGAATGAAGTATAAAGGAAATTACCAAGAGTATGTCCACCTAAAGCAAGTACACAACACCTGATACAGTGGTGCTTACAGTGTACTTTTGTGCTATTAACATTTCCATTGCATGGATTGACTTTAATTTGAAAAGCAATGTTCACCTTCAGCTGTCTGCAGATTTTAGATGTTTTTGTGCATTTTAACACCACAAATAGCCAAAAGAGGCGTCTAGCATTAAGTACTAGCTTGAGTATAAAGTAGTTAGGCACTATGCTATGAATGGTTTCAATCGCCTATGGATTTAATAAGGCGGAAAGGTAAAAACAACTACAGTATTGTGCAAAAGTTTTAGGCGGGTTTAAAAACAAATCCTCATTACCATTGTGAGATAGAACTATTGTGCTTTGGTAGAGGTATGGTCTTTTCAAGTTAATCTTTTTAAGTGTTTTTTTTTAACTATGTATATTTTCTGGTGGTGAGCCAAGCAGTGTTTTCCACAGTATAACATTAAACTTATTTATCTCCATGGGGACAAGCAGGCGATGTTAGAAGGCTAAGTTACAAGTCAGGTTTGAGAGGCAACCCCCACCCACCCTCATAGTAAGAATATTTTTCAAGGGCATTTTTGAGCAATAAAAACATATGTAACTAAATACATGCATGATAAGTAACTTTAATGTTATACTGTGGAACACTCCAGGCAAAGCAATAATATCTCCTTAGAGAGAAATAGGTGGTCCTCCAAAAGAAAAGTTACATAATGCACCTTATATGTACATTGAAACACATTATTTTTCAATACTATAGAAACCTGCTTGGGACTTCTGCACAGTACCACAGTGTACACAGCACCTCTAACAGTCAGTACTTTGAGTAAGAGGCACAAACAGAGCTTAAATAGCAGTATCAGTCTGTGGTCTTCGTTCAGGATACAGAGCACATTGCACTCTTAGAGCCACGGGAGTCACAGGAGCTGCTGCGTGAGTGCATCAGAGAGTCCCGTCCGTCCGACATAGGGGAGTCCATCTCCAGGTGGGGGTCCTCCAGCCCGTCCTGCAGCGCATCCTTAAAGTGGGACTGAGGAGAAGAGCTCATTTTACCACAGAGGTAAAGGCAGCATAAACACAGCAACAGAAAGTACAGGGTAGATAGATGGTGGATAGTAGATTGGTAGATGATATGGTAGGTAGATAATACAGTATGTTATAACAGCATAAACTACAGAAACCAAAAAACTAATGCTAGTATTTTGGTTTGGTATTTAAATAGATCAAAATAAAGAAAAAAAAATCATACAGTACAAATTAAGTAAAACAAACAAACAGTACATAGCTCACTGTAAATGTAGCCACAAATTGTACTGACTACATTTGAAGTCATATCATTTAAACGTGCACTATGAACTTTTCTGCTGTAGGGTCCACCATCTACTTGTCTCCATGGAGATGTCATTGCTATTGCTCTTTCTGTGAGCAGGGTCTCTGACCAGAAACTTGCCCCTCTGGTATCACACACTTGCAGTGGTGGAAGAAGTACTCAATTTTGTTACTTAAGTAAAAGTACAGATAATAGAGTAAAGAAATACTCAAGTAAGTATCACATGAAAAAATTTATATAAGTAATAAAATTAAAGTAACTGTTTAAAAATGTCCTTAAAGAATAAAAAGTAAAAGTATTTTGCGCTGATTTTGACATCTGTAATAAAGCTGCAAATGTTGTGATTTTGATACAGAGCTGAATTTGTTTCAACAAAAACAATTGAATAGATCGTGTGACCCCACTTCAAATTATAAAGTTGATCAAAATAAACCCTCAGCCTTTTCAATTCTCAAACAGTCATAAAAAATACTTTTACTTTTCAGTCCTGTTCAAAAATGTAGAGGAGTAGAAAGTACAAATACCTGCTCTCAAATGTAGAGAAGTAAAAGTAAAAAGTATACACTTTACTTAAGTAAAGTACAGCTACTTCAAAATTCTACTTAAGTACAGTACTTCACGACTTTTACTTGTTATGTTTCACCACTGTATACTTGTCTCCATGGAGATACACAAGTGTATACTGTGGAACTTCCCAAGCAAAGCAATAACAATAATATCAAGCAGGTGGCAAACCCTCCAGAAAAGTTACATAATGTTAAGTGCAGCTTTATAAAAGAAATATTACATGAGCAAATGTCAAAGTGTAACCCAAACTCTCACCTTATGCACGGACATTTCTTCCACGTGGCTCTCCTCCATCGACTCCTCTAGACAATTGCCTGAAATCTCCATCTTGATGCGATGAGAGCGAATAGACTTCACATCATCCTCATCCTCTCCGGCCACCAGTGGGAAAACCTGCGGCAGAGCAAATGCCGAGCTCTTCAATCCCACATTACAGAGGGGGTAATAAAGAGGAGATAGAGGTGTGCGGTGAGGCGTGTCTGATTCGTACCAGCCCCTCCTCGTCCCCTGTGGCCTCGGGGTCGGAGATAGTGGCTTTGCTGATGGCTTTACTGATGGTCTGGGTCTCGAACTGTGGACAAGCTGCCTGAGCGTTACCGTCCTTGTCCCGCTTCCCCTTCAACCAGTACGTCTCAATCTCCACGTTACCCTAAAAAGAAACCAAAGGAATGGTGAGAGTTTTACAAATGGTTCAGAGTTTTGGTAAGTCAACTACTGCCATCACTGCATAGCCTTTTTGGTGGAGGGTTCATCTTGTCTCTGTGGAGATGTTATTGCTTTGTTCCACTGTATGACATTAAAATTATCTATCTCCATGGAGACCTCTGGGCCAATGTACAGGTTTGTAGAGAGGCAACTCCACTCATAATGACCATTTTTAATAATAAGAACACCTGTAGTTCAATAAATGGATGATAGATACTTTGTTAATACTTTGGAGCATTCCAGGCAACGCAATAACATTTGTATGCAGACTAGCTGGGGCCGATTATCCACCAGAAATGTTACACAGTGCATCTTTAAAGTGGGACCGCAGTGACACAGTGGTTAAATCTTCCTAACACCTAAACATTGTTTGATGCCAACTCAGTTGATGCCATGTTTGATATCAACTGCTTTAAGTAAGTTACCTTTTTCATCACTTTACATGGACAAGATGTCTGTGTAATCCCTTAGTCATCCAGGTATGATCCATAGCAGAAGAATAATTCAATTCTGTCAACTCATCCAAGCAGCTTCTTCAGTTCTGGTCAGCTTCCTGGTGGACACTGTCTTATATCTATCTGAAGGGAGGAGCTAACTACACTGAAACTAACACTATTTGCATACAGTTTCTGTTTGTTAGACCTGGTGAAACATCTTCTGTCTAAAACTTGTGACCAGTTGACAGAATAGAATTTTTCTTTCGCTATCATTGACATTGACGTTAAAAAAATATTGCAGTATAACAGAACATATGGAACTTCCTAATTATAAAATTCCTGAATGACAAATTAGTCACATGTTAAGATTAGCGCCTGCCTCACCTGCTTCAGACCTCAGAGATTCACTTCCTGCAATCATCACTTAATATGTGCACATGAAATCAACTGAACTACTGATAAAACACAAGTCACAATCTGAATATTAAGTCTGCCAGCTCCTCAGATGAGTGCTATTTCTGCATTTTCCTTGTATTTTTGTTAACTTTTCTTATAAAACCGGTGACACCACTTGAGCATTGTGTTCTTTTGTCTCATGCTAAAAAGAGTGGAGAAATTTGACAGGGTGTTCAACAGAAAATGGCAATTAGCTGTTGGTGATCAATGTGTAATAGCTTCAGGGGCACTTGTGAAAACCTGACCTTGATGGTAATGATTCCTCTCCTCTCAAAAATAAAGTGGCTTCCTTTGAGGTGCTCGTAGGTGGCACTGCTCAGCTGGATATGCATTTCCTGGAAAATAAAAGAAGAAAACACAGCCTATGTCCAAAACTGATGCAACAATATTAGTGTATTATCTTTCATTATACCTTTCCATTACTCTCCATAGCAGATGCGGTGTGGACTGTGTCACCATGAAGACCGTACCGGGGCATCTTATGGCCCACCACACCCGCTACTACCATCCCAGAGTGGATACCTGCAAACCAAATGGCCAGACTCTAATCAGACCAAATGAAAACAATACCTGTCAAATAGTGTGTTTTTGCAGAACCCACCAACTCGAATCTGTATGTTGTTCCCATTAGAGGGGTCTTTGAGGTGGTCAATGGAGCGGACCATGTCTAAAGCCATGTCACAGATGTTATGGGCGTGATATTTGGTCTTTTCTGGAGCACCGGCGACAACCATGTAGGCATCTCCAATGGTCTCTACCTGCAAAGAGTACACGATTAAACCGTGTAATTGGCCCTATATAATTATTATGTGAAGATATTTGCAATCAGATGTAAGAAGTTTTATAGTTTTATTTTATTTATTTTTTTCAGTTTTAATACTTATTTTTTATTACATATTGATTTATCACTTTTCACCAACAGAAAGGCTACAGAAAGACCAATAATTGTATCCCCTTTATTAAAATACACTCACAAACTATGAAAGTAAATAGCCATAGTAGTCATAGTAGTCATGTAGTATAGTAGTAAATAGTCATAATAGTTTTGTCACCTTTGTCCATCCAAATATTTTATGTTAAATCAATAGATATATTGAAATTGATCAACTTAAAATCAACATAATTTGCTTTGAAACCAGTATTGAACTGTAGAACCATTTTGTATCATATAAAAATGTGACAAACCTTGAAGACCCTGTGCTTCTCGCTGAGAGTGTCAAACAGCGTGTACATAGTGTTGAGCATGGAGACCACCTGCATGGGGGTGATGTGGCTGCAAATACGAGTGAACCCAACGACATCACTGAACAGAATGGTCACATCCGGGAACACCTGGAGAGAAAGAACGAGTGAATTAAACAGAAGAGAGGAGACAGACAAAGAGGAAAAGTATTATACAATGAAGTTATGCAGACTGTGACTGAGGGTGCATTCACACTTGTCCTGACTTTTAGTCCTGATGTAGGTTGGTCCTGTTCTAGTCCTGCTTTAGTCCAGGTTTAGTTCTGGGTTTAGTCCTAATTTTGATGTGGTGTGTGTGAACGCACCCTAAACTAAGATGTTGAGGGTCAAAGGTTACAGGATTTTACACAGACTACCACCTGTTGTTTTCTTTTGAGGCTTTCATTTTGTCTGGGGACATGATGCACTTTCGCACAGTTGCACAGTTTTTGTTGTTGTTTTTTTGGGGTTTTTTTACACAAGATAGGCATATACAGCATTGCCTTGAGTTGCCTTGAGTGCTCTGTGTAGTGAACCTTTGATCTCTTCCACCAAACACAGGACAACAAGCACTTCACTTGAGAGCCATTTCAAGGCAAGGGACATAACTTTGTTCCTGCCCCACTGGCGCTTATTGCTGTTGTGTCCTTTGCCAAAACACCCACCTAGTTTTTTGAATGAATAGGTGAGTGGTTCTTTGATTGCTGTATAAATTGAGACCATTTACCATAATCTTTGATACTTATATACTATCAAGATCACAAGGATGTGGCCCTCTGTGGTACTTCAGATAATAAATAGTTAAGTAATTACATATTATATGAATAGTGTGTCTTGTTTTTAGCTTCCACACCTCACACGTGTTGACTGCGGGCTCTCCTTTGCGCAGCCTTTTGGCCACTGGTTTGGGAATCATCCGGTACAGAAGGTCATCGGTCTTCTTCATCTCATAGTCCAACATCTTCATGCTCTCCTCTAACTTACTGGACTTCTTCTGCTCCTGTATTACAAGGAGAGAGAAAAAATGATTTAACATACATGAGCACACTCCTCTCCTCATCGCCCCTGTCCAATCTACTGAATGAATTGAATATTTATATGTGTTCAGTCCTGATTGTTCTCTTGTCTGTGTGTACAGTTATGCTTGAGCAATGTTTTCCTGCTGGGGCTTTTTGTTCAATCATGTTTGTAAAAGAGAATCTATTCTAAATCCATTTTCCAGGCAGTTTATGTGTGTTAACTGCAGTGTATTTTCAAAAAGGATTTCTTAAAGTTAAATCCACAATTGTTAATCCAGTGAATGTTGTTGAATCTTGAGTATTTTAGTGTCTCATCTCATTGTTTGATTTTCTAACTTTCTGTTGGTTGGTCAATTATTTTGTGAAACCCTGCGAGGTAACTGCTGTGATTTTGGGCTCTACAAAAATAAATTGAACTGAAACATAAAAAATATTTTGTATATGAGTAATTATGTTAGACCAAACAACATTACTTTTTTTGTGTCTCATCTCAGTTAACATTATAGGCCTATAGAATGTTGTGACGTCATCTGAAAACCACGCTTCAGTGGTTGAATAAGGTGACGAGTTGGTGCACCTGTATGAGTGCTCTCTTCAGCTCCTCAGACTGCTGAGTTCCAGCCAGCACCAGGTCTCTGCTGGAGTCGTGCATGCTCAGGTCGTTGATGTACAGACCCGTCTTGAACATGGCACTCAGACTCTCCATACTGGGGTCACAAGCCAGAAAAGAAAGCACAGAGTAAAATGTGTTAATTAAGACTAATAATGAAATAAAAAATATTGCTCAGATCAATTATGAAAAATGGGTAGACCTAGTTTAAAATATTAAAAATAAATATGTAACTTTTGAGCCACCAGGTCAAGTTATAGGTCAGCTCGGTGGTGATGTAACAACGCTCACAGTCATACCGCATGTTTTAAAGTTACACAGTGCACTTTTAAATTCATTTCAATTCTCATCTAGACTGGCTTTACAACATAGTGCACAAAACGTAGTTAGTAAGGTTAGTAATATCCACAAAAGATTCATGAATAATTAATACCATACTAATTGATCTTCAAGTTACGGTGCATTTAAGCTGTAATCTTGTGACCACTGTGATGTGACATTTTACATTTCTGTTGTTTTGTCAGTACAGTCTTAAGGGGATTTACTCAGAAAATGTTTTAGTAGTAGGCGGGGGATGTTTTGGTAATGTACTCTGCTGAAAACACTCACATGGAAATAGGGTCCCATTAGCCGCACAAGAGCTGCACTGTCTGATTAAAAGCTAATTAGCAGCTCATTTCATGCATGGTAAAGTGCTCTTAGAATGGGACACTGATTTGATTCACTGCCCAGGCTTTTATTTTCAGCCATGTAATTCAGTTTAGCTCTTCCCTTTTGTCGGCTGTATTAGTTTAGCCGGTGCATTTAAATAATAGCTATATTTTGTATGTAAATCTGAGTGCGTAGGGGAGGGTCTTACACAGGCGTTCCCAGAAAGATGATGGACTCCCATTCAGGCATGTATCTCATCTGTCCTTTGAGTTTGAGGCAGCGGCTGCCGTCGCCCCAGCTCTCCATCGCATTAGCGCTGTTACCATCTGAAAGTGGCACAAGAGCAAATGCACAGGGGACTACTCACTAAAGTGCTTGGGTACTGTTATATGAAAATGGCCTTTTACAGTGTGGTACAAATACAAATTTAATGAATTATATCACTTTGTAAAATAAATAAAATATAAAACTAAATGTCTTCTTAGGGCAAAGTGGGTTTACATCTTGGAATTGGAGTTGAAGTTTTGGTATATTCTATCTTCAGTGTTGGAAGAATACATGTATCTATTTACAACATACAGTATTTCTGGTACATGTATTTAGGTACTTCCCATGTATCTTTCTACCCATACATAAAATTTATATAATGTAAAAAATGTAGGCCTATATGTGAATTTTATCACTAATAACTAATTTTATTTTTAAGAGTCTTGTATGTTTGTGTGTAATATCAAAGCATGAGATGGGCAAAATTTTACAACCTTTGTAATCATCTCCAATGATGGATTGGAAAGCCATAAGCTCCACGTCAACGTCGGCCGAGCGGTTTACGTTTTCGTAGTCTGAATCTGTGGAGAGGAAGGCCCACACAGTCACTACCACATCTCCAACAGAGACAAGTCTGACGAGGATTCACTCTGCTGCATTCAATGCCTTAGAGTTAATCAAAACATCAAACAAGTCCATTTCTGCACAGCGTATCACAGTCTAAATGTTGATGCTCCCGCTATCACACGAGGACACACTTTCATTTAGCTGATCTCTTTTCCCCATTTAATTAAAACAGCGATCGAGTGTGTCTGACTGATAACATGAATTGATCTGACTACCCTTTCACACCAGACACACACCGATGCGAGGGTTTACATGGCTGCCCCTCTTACTCTGGACACGGTTGTGCAGGTTCCTCTCCCTCTTCACCGGCTCCTTGGACATGATTTCAAACAAGTTGTTGGGATGGGAGATAATCTGCATAGACAGTAAAGTAAGTAGTAAGTAGTCTATAATGTTTGCACAATTGTTCAATATAACAATATGACAACAAACTACGTCAGTAGCTATTTGTTATTTGTGGTTCTTTACTCCCCACTGTACCCCTTTGTCCAGACAGACCATGTTTCCACAGATACTCTTCGATTAGAAGAAAGTACTCTGAAGAGAGAATTGACCTACCATGTTCCATGTAAACTCCACTAGGGGGCGAGCCAGCAAAAATGCATCATTGATCTTTTTCCCATCCAGATCAGGGAAGACAGTGGCCAGTCCAGAGCCAACATTGTGCACCACCATGTCCTGAAAGACACCGTAGATTGTCAGACATTGTGTATATTGAGTGTTTACACAGTTTAATAGGGCTGCCTTATACCTACCTGTCTAAAGACTATATTAAAGGGGAAGACCTCAAAGAAAAAATCAGAAGTGATTGGTAAAATCTCCTGCTCCTCTTCATCTTCCTTCATGATGTAGCGATAGGCAGAGTTGTCAAAGTTCAACCTAGTCCCATCAAAATATAGAAAAGATATGTGCATTGGATTTGAACTACTTATGTTGTATAATTGAGTGTTTTGTGGTTACCTCATAGTGACATGCGAATAATCTCCGACCATCTGCTCCGACAGCACCTCCACATGAATATCTGTGTCGTAGAACTGTTTCCCCATCTGCCTCAGCTGCCCCATGGCGTAGTGCAGGTAGCCCTTACGCTTGCTCCTATAAATAAGGTAGAAAAACACATATTACACCTTTCCATTTTTACTTTTATATGTATATTAAAAGTGAACTATGAAATTTTTCTGGGTGACAGTCCACCACCTGCTTGTAACCATGAAGATGATAATTACTTCAATGTTCCACAGTATCGCATTAAACACAAATGGACACAAGCAGGTGGTGCCACCAGGCCAAGTGAAAGGTCAGATCTGGGGACAGGTGAGCCCACTCAATGTATGAAAGCCTTTTTATGTATTTTTGAGCAATAAAATGCCTGTTATTGATTACAATAGAAGTTAAATGCCATAGTGTGAAACATTCCATCTCCATCTCCATGGAGACAAGCCGATGGCTAGTGGTGGATCCGCCACTAGAAAAGTTACATAGTGCTCCTTTGACCTTGCCTCCTGACCTGTAGTGCAGGGTGACTCCAGTAGCGGACTCCTCCTGACAGAAGAAGGTTGGGGGCTGGACCTTTGGGTAGCTGAAGCGCAGGTACTCATGAAGGTTGTCCAGGCCATTCACAAAGTCACGCACATGACGACCCAACACCTATAGACACAGGTTAGAGTATTAGCATTATTATTTAGCCTGAAGTCTAGAAAACTTTTTTGTATCTAAATTTTCACCTTCAAAATCCTGTCATATCCGTACTTCCCCACAAAGCCGAGGAAGTAGACGCCCCAGGAGTTCATGAGCTCATTGTAAGGCGTTCCTGTCACTCCGCTGGCTGCTTTTGCGATGCGAGGAATCACACTCTCACTGTACACCTGGCACATCCAAGCACTGAGTCACAAACAAGCTGGCAGGATATATAT
>KN481376.1:0-25897 GCA_000787095.1 Periophthalmodon schlosseri
GTGTGTGTGTGTGTGTGTGTATAAAATATATTATATATTATATATATTTAGTGTTTTACTAGGTTTCACTGTAGTCAAAATCACACCACAATGCACATAAACTATGACAAAGTTTCCAGACAGCCAACATAAAGGCAAACCACATTAACATAGTATTATGTGTCTGAATTTATGCTTGACACACACAGCTGAAATAAGACAACTTTTCCATTTCCCTGTCTATCTGGAATTCTCTTACATAAAGCCTCAATGCCTCAAAGCATGATGACATTCATTTGGGAGTCCCGTTTCACTCAGAGGGCAAAGAGCGGATAACCAACCCAAAATTATATCTTTCCAATAAATTGTATTCTAGTTCTGAGAAAAAATGTCTGCAATATGGCAATTCCAACTTACATCTGCAATGGACACGCAACAATTCAACAGCTGTTCATTGACAGTCTCTTGTGCTGACTGGTGAGGTCACTAGATTGGACTCCACCTTCAAATATAGATGTCATTCCAACAGTCAGTTTGAGCAGATCGAGTGGGCTTCCTATGTGCCGAAAACAGGTGCCTACTTCCTGTGAGGGTAATTTCATACTGTGTCAAAGGTGTCTAAATGTGTGTCTATAAATGTCAAAATATCCATGGTGTTTTGATAATTTCATGATTGAAATTTGTCTACGGCCTAAAAAAAGACACCCGTAAACTATTTTCTGTACTCCTAATTGAATTTTATCTTAATTCCATGGTATGTTCTTTTTATATTTTTTATATTTTGACAATCTGAATTATGTTTTAAGAGCTCCTATAACAAAAGAATTTCCCCACTTTGAGATCAATTAATACCTTGCAGCTGATGTCATCAACATTCCCTGGGGGTGTGGTGCTAACTGTAGGCATGCTCTGTCTGAAGTTTTGTTAGTGTTAAAATAAAGCTCAGACTAAAATCTATCTGACCAGAAAGAACTGACTTAATTGGAACAACAATAGGAGAGACGATATTTACTGTTAAACAAGTCCCTCTCAAGCAAAATTACAGTCACAAGCTAGCTAGCATTAGCCAACAGTTTTTCAGTTAGTCACTCTCACCTTTTTGTTGAAAATCAAACACTTAAACAGCACAATGAACGCTTGAATTGATCACAGGTTCCTGAAAATGTGTTGTTTAAATCAATTTTTTCAGACCATCTTGAAACAGTTTCAGCTGCATTTGCTAATGTTTGCATTGTGTCACCGTGGTAACTGCTGAACATTCCGCCATGCACATACATGCAGAACACACCCAGCATAATGTCACTGCAAAGTATCAATCAAGCTCTATCTTATATCATTAAAATATCAATTTATATAGTGAAGTTGCGATTGAAAAATTCTATAAAAATAAAATACATTAAAATGTATTAGTTCAGAATGTCCCTTCAAGGCTCCCCTAAGTACCATTGCGTACATCTATAAAAAGTTTGAACATAATTTTATTGTCTATATAACTCCACAAGAACTGATATCAAGTCATAGGATTCCTCCAAGCCTGAAGTGTAACTGTAACTAGGACTACTGTAACAAGTTAGACAGGAAACTATTAAATATCATTTAACAACATTGCAATGTGATATAAAATATACTGTACTCTATTTGCAAGCCACCTTTCAAATATTCCCTAAAGCTTTGAAATTATAACAATGTCTAGAAGGAACACACATAATTTTACATGTCTTTTCAGTTAAATGAGATCTGACTCAGAAAACGGCAGGTTTCCCCATCATGAGGGTCAAGTTAAACTATTTTTGTCTGGGCATGATGATTCTAGTTGTGTTTCCTGGCAACACAATGATAACAGTTCAGGGGGTTTAGATATGTCTACTAACATTCATTTTCTCTTTATTTTGTATGGATTTCAAGCTATAGAATTGAAATTTTCACATAGAATTTGACAAAATATAACCAAATAAATACAATATGTGAAAAATCTTACCCGATTTTCGTTTGCCAGAGCCTCCACAGTCTCTGAAAGGGAAGCAACACCAGAAAATCATGATTAGTATTAGTTGTGATCAAAGCAGTCAAAAGTTATAACTCAATATGTGAGCCATGGGGCAGTTGGCACAAGGGCACCAGCCAAACCCCCATGGAGAATGCACCAAGAACTTGACCCACTAGCACACTGTGGGAGGGGGACTGGGAGGGTCTGCTATGTGCAAAGTCAATAATAGCAACAAAGCAAGTGATCAGAGATTTGTGTCTGCATATAGTGCTACGGCTGTTTGATTTTCCGATGATGCAAACACATCACCATTCTGACTAAAAACTAAAGCCTGACTAGAAAAACTAAAGTTGGTTTCAAAATTCAAGCAAAGGTGCACTGTGTAACTTTTCTAGTGGACGGTTCGCCACCTGCTTGTCTCCATGCAGATAATAGTGCTTTGCCTGGAATGTTCCGCAGTAGGGCATTAAAAATATCTTGCATTTATTGCTAAAGAAAGTACTTGGCTCTGTGACGTCGCCTGCTTGTCTACACAAGGATAAACAGGTGGTTTAATAGGTTTTTAATGCTATACTGTGGAAAATTGCAGGCTAAGAAGTAACAGCTCTATGGAGACAAGAAAGTGGCAGACCTTTCAACAGAAAAGGTTACATAGTGCACCTTTAACTATGCTAATTGCAAGTGCGGTGCAAGTTTTTGTTATCATGAAAAGCCTATGGTGGGGTAAATGCTCTGTGAATGTAACTTTTAGAAATGACTTTTCATGGTACCATGCTTTGGTAAAGAAGTCATAAATATTTTGGAGCAATATAATCGCAAAAATCCACATAAAAATATGATTTTGTTTCTCAATATGGATTTTTGTTTCACTTCTTTGAGTAGAATTAACAGCGCTGCCTGGGATATCTTCCAATGAAACGGAATCCTTCTTTATAGAATCCTGAAGCTAAACCCAACCATTTAATACTGCTAATAAACTAGTCAAAGGAAGAAACTCTATACGCTAAATTTTCCACACAAAGTTAATTGTAGTAATTGCTGTGATTTGGAGCTGGCCCACTAAAACTTAAGACTCAAGTTTTAATCATTTTTGGCATTGTTATTTCGTTAATTTGTCCAAAGAAAATGTAACTTTCTGACAGTCTGCTTTTGGCAGGCACACTCAATCTTAAAGCAATAAATTAGAAATAAACAATGTATTAAAATCAAGTCAAGTTAATACGCGTTTATTATTGCATAGAAATTTCGATGCATTGCAGAAGCCCAATCAGATAGGAATGTGTACAGGAACTGGCAATCGCATTACATTAACCATTTATATTAAGCCGATATTGTATTCTCTTTCATGCATGTGTTTGCGGGTTAATGCTTATTTAGCGAGTGCACGTTACAGATGCTGAATTTTGATGCGGATGGGAGTGGACACCTGGCTCTCCAGAGGGACCTGTATCTCCGGAGCTCAACTGTGAATATGATGACTACATGTTTGGATAAACTCAGTGCACTTTTTGCCAAGTTAGAAATGGTCCATCAAACTTATCAAGCTTTTTCGATTGCAATTATTTTTACTATAGGAAAATGTTACAACCCACAAACATTCTCCCAGCTGGCATAGTCTCTTTAAAATAAAATCACGTCATTAACGCAACGATTTGATGCAGTAAAATATGTCCGGGATAATGATAAGACCCACCCTCGGCTTAATCAAAAGATTTTATCCCCCTGTGTCATATTTTGGAGAAAGCGTCCCTCTTTCCAGATGCACAAATAAGCAAGTGATATTTCGCAGAGGTAATAATTTACAGTCCAGTGCAGTTCATTACCACTGGATGTTTTCTGTTTAGTAATAATGAGGAATGAATGTGTTCAAATTTGATTGAGAATTAGCAAAGATAATCAAAAGATGTTACGCAATACATTTTGATAGGCATCCAATTGATAATTAGGCCCAATCGCAAGGGTACAGGAATGCGTGACGAGTTCATTATCTGGAACAAGCTTGATTAACACAATTGGATGATGAGCCAAAAGAAATACTGTAAGTCCATTTATGAAATCGAAATCTATAAAGTTTTTACATATTTTTGTTTATCTATTTAAAAGAATTTTGTCAATACAAACACCGCAACTTGAGTTGACGTCTGAGCACTGTATACTCAATCATTGCGAGAGTGAGTCAGTGCTTTGGTGGAAGTCTGAACACATTTTTTTGTTTAACCCTGGTTTGGCCAATATACTTTTCTTTATACCTAATTTATTCTTGATGCAAAATGAAAACTATGGTTTAAATCCACAAATCATAACTATTACTATAGATTATCATACATCTAATATAGTCTGTATAGCATAATTCAACTGTAAAAACAGCCTGCCCAGTGTCCCACCATGCGACACACTGTAGCTCTATTAAATAATGTATGTTTCAGTGTTTAAGCTAAATCCACATGGGCGGACATGGAGCAGAGGTCTGGACTAGGGGGACTCTGTGGAGAAATGATGAGGATTGAGTAGATGCTTGACCTGCCCTGCTCACCAGTGACCTCTGTACTCTTAGCTGGGATAAAAATCCTCTCTGGAGACAACTTTGGCTCTGTCCACACTCCTCCACCTCCTCCTATCACCACCAAAACTAACAAAAAGGAAATGTCCAAACACGTTTAAGACCTTTGTGTTTATCACAAAACTTTTCAATTGGCAGTTCAGTTGAGTATTCAGTTGAGTAACTTCGTTGGACAAGTTCAAACACTGGAAGACCTAAATACTTTATTAAACATCATAAGCCCTGGACTAACCCGTGAGCCTGAGTTGAGAATTACCATATGTTTGGCCTAGCGCTTGGTAGGTGGGCCTATTACAAATGGAATGTGTGAGATATTAGGCTGCAAGTATATCAACGTACTGCGGCATACATTACCCAGACACCCCTGCTCTACACGTTGACCTCAGATTAACCCCAAAAGGTCAAAGGGTCGGCAGCGTTGAACAGGAAATCATTTTGACACAGTGACAATGTGGTTTGAAAACAGAAATGATTGTAAAATAGATATCTGAAAGGCCACAAATGTAATTAAACATTTGCAGACTGGCTGAAATCCTGTGTTAATCCAGGGCATAATTTGATAATGACATCAGGGGAAACAAATGGCTATGATACAACAAACCGCTCACAATCACTTCCCATGAGAAGAAAAATATAACAAGATAGAATTCAAAGCAGACCTATTATGCAAAATCGACTTTACAGAACTTTTAACCATGTTACAGTTGTTTTCTCCTTCTCATTCGTGCATGTTTAAGCAATCTTTAATCACTTACTTTCTGTACTAACTCCAATTTTATTTTCTTAATTGGTAATACACGTAGGAGTCGGCAGCGTCACATAGTCATTTTGGTACAAAATCTGCTGCTTGCTAGCGTGATGTGAAGCTATCTATTGGAGGCACCAATAACTTCACGGCTGTTTGTTGTAATGACATTTACGGCAGCGTCTGCTCCCATTAGGCCCACAGTTTTCTAACATGAGAGTCAACTGACTTGTTTCTTTTTAGTCATTTTAGATGAATATTGCAGTTTAATTTGCAAATTATAACATCCACAGGCGTCGTATATTATATATAGCAGGCTCAAGCACAATATGTCTTCTTTAAGAAACAATGGAGAGTTATTAAACAAGAAGCACTCAAAATGGCATCGATTTTCACCAAGGCATTGAACTTATCTCGCATTGCTAATCTACATTCAAGCTGACATCTTCTAGCCCATGGGTAAATGGCTTTGGCAGCCACTTTAGGACACCTTAAATTTAATGAAAGAAAAAAAGGATGTATGACTCCAGCTGCTGGTTCACTCAGGGGTGAATCAGTTTAAATTAGGCTAAGATTACTCAAACATGCATGGATGACATATAAAACCGCTTCAGGCATGTTTTTGATGAGGGAACAACAGTACAATGTGGCAGAATGCTCCAAAAAGTCAATTTTGCATATTACCCGCTCTTTAAAAAGATGGAAAAGGATTCCATGGGTTACCACCAGATGACATCATGCAGTGGGTGATAGCAACAAATAAAATGATATCATTATATATAATACATTTAATCATCTTTTGATCTAAAGAGCTAAACAAGTAAATTATTTGTTGGTAAAAAGTGAAACATAATACTCTAGCCCAGTGTTTTATTTTTATTTTGTTTAACTATCAACCCTTCTCCATGGTATAAGATTTTTTTCTTTTAATTATATTATCAAGACAACACTATTCATGGCAAAGACAAGAATCGCTGCATGGATTTTTATAGTCATTAAATGTCATGGAAGAACATTTAGCTCTATAATTAATGAAGTAATCATTTTGTCAAAGAGATACCGCAGGATCAATAAAAAGTTTATTGCTGCTACATAACCTATAGCTCCTTTTAAATGGGGTCAGGAGGTTAAATTACTAACTATATAATCCTACTAATATATGTCCATAATTAAGTCTATGCATAGTTCATAAATAAAGATTAACATGGGGGTAAAGTATGAGGTAATGAGCTATATAAGGTTAAGTCCATATTATATTTCTTCCTTTGTCCTTGGCTGGTGCGCTGGGCCTCAGGACACAAATATTTTATGCAATTCAATACAGTGTTAATTATTTATGAACAGCAAATACAAAAAGTCCTACTGGGGAACTTGAGGGTATCTTGAGAATTATAAATCTTAGTTCGAACAGTCAGGGTGACACAGTAAGAACACATACAATATTAGGAGAAAAAAGTATGGACAATTTTGTTCCTGAATTTCTAACTTTGAAAAAACATGTTTGAACAGTTTTATTCTGAATTTCATTTGATCAAATTTTAATGTGCTTACAAATTCAAAATAATAATAATTAAAAAAAAAAAATCACCTTTTAAATATTCAGTATATATATATTTTCAAGGCCTCAAACTCAACAGTGAAAAAATTTGCAGCAAAGACCTAAGGCATAACCAATCGATCCTGAGTCGATTAACAACCAGGAAATGCTGCAGTAAAACAATCTGATTGGTTAGACTTGCCCTAATCAAAACCTCATCTCTTTGATTTCTTAACTATGAGCCCCACCCACAGAAAAGAACAGCCAATAGGAAACAGTCTCCTCTCTCCCCTTCAGTCATGCACTATCTATTGCTCATGCCTTGGCAATTTTGATTGCTGAAATTGAAGGTTTGAAAGTATTTGTTCTAAATATTTAAAACTTTTAAAGTTTTTTTTTTTTGTTTTTTTAGCACATTGAAAATGTATACTTAAAAATTCAGCAGTTGAAATTAAGAATGAAAATAATTCAAACATGATTTTTCATTGTTAAAAAATTCAAAGTGAGAAATTCAGTTGCTTTTAAAATTCAAAATCTGATGAAACAAATTATTTTCCATAAAAAAGGCAATTGATTATTTCTAAGGCAAGTCACTTTTGGGAAACATGGCCACGACCCAATTCTCAAAATTTGACTAATAGACACTACTATTTATCGGAAATAATTTGAATTCTAAAGTTTATCACAATTAGGAGTTTGTCTTGCTATTATTTTGCAACCAGGTCACGCTCAATACAAGGCTCATTTATTATCAAGCATTATCAAACTTCGTTATCCTCATTTGATATTCATTTTAATTTCTTCTAAAATGTCTTTGTTCATAATGGGTACATATTTGGCATGTTTGATTTTTCTGTCAGACTTCAAAAGGTGAATGCAATTATTCAAATGGCGTCAGTATTAATCTGCAATTCAACAACTCAAGCATATCACATTGTTTTGAAAAGTCCCCAAACATAATGACTTATAAATTATTTAAAAGCGTATTAATGTCTGATGCCTGCAGGGAGAGGTTTGATTGCAGTTGATTTTAAGAGTTTAATGAGTAGATGAAGAGAATAGAAACATGGTATTTACAACAGAGTACAGATTTGTAAAGGGTATGTACACAAAAAGGTAGCTAAAGCTTTATGTGGAGCCGAAATATTGTCGTTTGTTTCATTATATGCACAAAGGTTAGAGTTATTTCATATATGATAATTGAAGATGTGGACATACAATATTGACAAGAAAGCTACAATAAAAAGAATGATCTAATTCTTACTGATTAAAGGTAGACTAAGTAACTTTTCAGACGGGAATGTCTCCATGGAAACAGTATTACATTGTCTGAAATGTTCCACAGTATCCCTTAACATATCTATCTTGCATTTATTCAATTACAGGTGTTTTGCTGCTAAAAACAGAGCTTGAAAACATGCATTCTTATTATGAGCTGGGTCACCTCTCTCCACAGATCTGACCTGTAACTTGACCTGGTGGTGCCATAAGTTTAAAGTTTAAACTGTTGAACATTACAGGAAAAGCAATAAGATCTCCACAGAGAAAAGCAAGGAGCAGACCGTGCACCGAAAAGTTACATACTGTACCTTTAAGTGCTAAAACTACTATGCCATCACTACTTCAAATTACTACTCTTATTTTCCAAATTAATAATTATAAAGAGAATACAGCCCTACAGCCTAACTACATAAAATGTTGTGACTGAAGTCTTTCTTTGTGTAGGCCTACATATTAAAAGTAATGACAAGTAGATATAGTCTTTTAACCTGAGCTCCTTTGTCTAAATATCAACATGCAACCGAACTACAACTCTATTTATCAATCCTGTCAACCACCATGGCTCCCTCTTGTGACGAAATGATAAACAACATCTCATATTAAAACACCATGCACTGATGTTGTTTGGGCATTAGATGGCAGCAAATCATGGCAAAAGTATTGAATCGTCTATGTCTGCACGTTCAATACAAGACAATACAGCTTTCTATTGCTGTTACACGTGTTTTGAAACTACTTGGAATCTAGCACCATATAAACCTGCTTGCACTCACTCCCCTAAAGCACTGAAGTATACTGACAATAAATATAAGTTAATTTTATCGACTATGTTGTACTTTTGTGGCCTGGGGAAAGAACAGTCTGAAAGTCCCTGTTGTTTCATGTAGAGGAGGACTATGGGTGAGCACTTGGGTGGCACGGCGCAGAGACCTCAGTGTGTCAGAGTGGGTGCACTGGGAGACTGGAGGAGGATCTGCTTTTGAAGTGGGATTAGCTTGTATATGTGCTGGGGTTAGAGGCAGACAGCCAGGCCACTACAAGGAAAAATACTGCGCATGAGGTTATCCCACATTTGTCTTGATTTTAGTTTTAGTTAGAAAGTTACTTCTGTTGTATTTATGTGTAACTTGGTATTGCCAGTTGAGGTAACAGGTTTTCAAAATCTTCACTTTATGGTATATGCCATGTCAATTTGCAATTAGAGTTATTGGCCTGCTAAATTAAAACTGTATATTTTTTCATAACATAACAATAAAAAAAGAAAACTAAATATGAATTGAGATCATTAATATGCATAAAGTAAAGTTAACAAATTAATTTATTTTATTTTTATTTATTTATTTATTTGGTTGGGGTTAATGAACAGACATGATTTAACATGAGCGTAAACACGCTGGATTATAGCCAAAGGCTAATTTCCATCCGTTGTCCCAAGGGCTGGGGTCACAAAAGGGTCAAAACATGAATAATTAAAAAAATAACAATAATAATAAAAGTGCACACTACACTCATTACACAGTCCAGTCATTATACAGTTCCCATTATTGCACCATCCAAGATACTGCACATTACATTCATTGCACAGTTCCCATAAAGGTGCACTAACTTTTTCTGGTGGAAATGTGTCATCTGCTGCTTGTCTCCATGAAGATGTTATTGCTTTGCCAGGAATGTTCCACAGTATAGCATTAAACCTATCTATCTTCATAGTGACATGCAGAGGATGCCAGACCAAATTATATATCTTGCGCACCAGAAAAGTTACATAGTGCACCTTTAAATAGTATATGATCATTTGAACTCAAGAGTAAAATGTACTGTCGTTACACAGTGGCTCCAATCTAGCTCATGAGTCAAATCTGATTATAGGGTTACTCACTTTTGCCACAGACACACAAATTACACCTGGAGACTACCTGACTATTAAAGTGGTCAGAAAGTCATGTTTTTGGATTTAGTTTTTTTCCAACATGTAAGTACCAGTACAAGTGCCTGAACACGTATTTGTAGTACCTATAGTACCATACTAGCATGACTATTCTTGTTGTCTCTCCTCTAATTTCAATGCAATAAACTGCTTCTATAAAATCTAGTTAACATTGTTTTTCATATTAGGTATAATTTTATAAGATAACATCAGATCCTCCCATATTGCACTTAATTGTGTTGCTTTTAGTACTAATACATTTGTCTTTTTGCTGAAACATAGGGAAAAATGTATATCCCAAGCCATTAATCAAATGACTTTACAGAACAACTTGTACCGCAGTAGCTATAGCTTAGAAGATAGGACTGGCCAGTGCTTGGTAGGCCAATCCATCCCTCCATCTAAACACTACATGCTGTTGTGTCCTTGGGCAAGACACTGTTTGTTTAGCCCCGTTGTAGAGTTGTATAGCTGTAAGTAAAAAAGTGTTTGTCCCTGGTGCTATCTAATCTAAATAAAGGAACTGTATGTAGCCTAGCCTGCACTCTTACAGTCTGCGCTTGTACAGTTTTAAAAAAGGTATTACAATCACAACTGAACCTGGGTTGCCAGTGCCTTAACCTGCAGATAGAGGACACAAACAGGTTTTTGCAATGCCTCATGTGAAAGCTCAGGAGTAAAAGCTATGTTTAATTTGAACATGTCTACCACATATCTGGGGACACATCAAAAACGTAAATATGTAAAATCAAAATCTTACATACAGTTCATTTAACACTGATACTGCTACATCCAACCGAATATACTTAAATAATAAGCTTCATTGAGGAAGGCCATTGTCAGTCCCTCCCATGCACTCAGACTCTGAAGTGTGTGACAAACGACCGGTCTGACCCTGCCCTGCCCAGCCACTTGAACTCCTGCGTCCTCTTATGACAGCACTGAGCCCCGTGCATTAGTTCTGGGATCAGGTGTCGCTTCGCTCAAATCATTATTAATAAAACGCACTGCCTCTCCGGGAAAATCCATCAATCATACTGTGAGAGAGTCTGCAGAGGAGGACAGGCGAGCAGCACTGACAGACGTGTGTGTCTGAGTACAAGCCAATGCAAGTCCTCATAGGACAGAACTTATTAATTACTATTGGAAAGGTTGACTTTTTTAAGTTTTTGAATTGCATTGTTGTTAGGCATGCTTGCTTTTTTCGAGTGTTAAGGCAATAGCAGGTCTTAAAATGACAACATAGGTACAAATAGTAAATACTAGTAGGGAACTCAAAGGAATGGTTGAATGCCTAATAAGTGTCCAAAACAAATATTGATAAAAGAACTATTGAACTATTTTACATTGCTGCAGTCCCAAGTTTAAATGAAAACCTGTACTTCTATATGCACTGCTTTGTTACTTTTAATTCCTGGCATAATGTAACAGTTTGGTTAGACAGACAGTGCCAACATTTAGAATATGATGTTTATGAATAGTTTAAGTGGGACTAAACACATAAACTCTGCACACAACCACATTTCAAATAGAGCTGCTAAACTGGGCAGTACCTGTGGACTAAAGAAGATCGTGAGGGGCGGGGTCTGGAAGTATAAGGAATTTTGTGCTTGATCTGGCTACACTTTAAACTCCACCCCTGAATCCAGGTGTTTGTAATAAGAAACACCTGGCTGTAATCAGGGGAGTCTCTTGTGATGTCACCAACTACTGGAATTGCTGAGGCCACTGGAGGCAGCAAACACTTAGATTTAGATTTAGATTTTGACCAGAAAGCTGCCATTTTACCTAATTCGCACTAAAATTGCCAAAAATGACTAGAAACAGAGCAGATAGCAGATAATGCTATTAAAACACCACATACACAGTTTAATAGCAGAATAATATATTTTCTTAGTCTCGTTGCACTTAATTTTAACTTTGAAAACAACTTGAGAGTGATACATAGAATTTCTGTGATGTTCGGTTTGATTACACAAAACAAACCTGCCAAACATTAGATCTATCTGAAACTAAAATGTCTGTTAATTTGAGACAATTGGCTCATTTCAAAAAGCCCAGCATGCTGCATTCTTTCCTACTGGCCTAGAAATCCTTTTCATAAGTACAAAAAGAAGTATTGTTTATCCAAAGTTGGCAATTAGAATTTTCCAGTTTCCCCCTTTTTGGACCAACCAACTCAACCAACCAACAGTATTCAAATTCATAGTCAAATCATTATATTCTTTATTGTATTAAATATAGTTTTAGTGACACCTTATGATGCAATAAACTTTACTTACTCTATAGGAGGGTTGAGGTCCTCAGCTTTGGTCTCGAAGAAAGTCAGCACCTCTTCGCTTTGGGAAATTTGTGATGGGAGTTTGAGCAGAGCCTGTGAGAACAAAAAGAGGGGAAAGGAGGTTAGTATGCGCGTCATGAGGAAAGGTCACTACTTCATACTGGGCTGTGAGTAACCAGTCTGGATAACACTTAGTCATTGTGCACTCAGCCGGTCAGTCAAATGGGAAGACCGAAGCAGGAGATGCGAAGGGCGTGGAGGGGAAGGAAGACTGTACTGTGTAGAGCCCACTGTGAGGAAAACACAAGAGGCTGGTATGGCAGGACACAGCTGCTAAACTTATGTGTGTCTAAGACTAAACCAAGTCAGAAGTTATGAGTAAAAACATAAATAAGATTGGATTTCAGGATATTCTAAATAGCTTATCATTCAAAAGTTATGTTAAAATGAAATGAGAGAATGATGGCCAATGCTACGTGTGAGATGATGGGGAGGGTCAATGTAGAGAACTAAGTGGTGGCTGAGCAATGGGACAGCTTTTGTTAGTTCAAGTCTGAAAATGTCTAAATGTGAGTGTTTTTGTGTTAAAAACAGCTCAGTTTTTGTAAATTAAGTATGTTTTTTGTTGAATTTATTTAATATGAAAATGTAATAAATACTTAAATTATTTAAAAATTCAAACAAACAGATTGCAATATTTAGTGTAAAATACTATTTTATTATGAAGTAAACCTAAAAAATATTAACATTGGCAAGCCATTTGTTAGATGACAGCAATGTGTCTTAACACAAAACAGTGTCAATGTGTATGTGCATATGCATATGTATTTATATTGCATATTTACCACTGATGCTGCTCTATGTGAATAATAGACTAATAATAATAATAATAATAATAATAATAATAGACAAAGAGTAATTCAACACCGAAAAACCAATGTAACCATATAGAATCACAATTGGTGTTAAATGATTCTCACACAAAGAAAGTGATTTTTTTGTCTCATAGAAATGTGTTGCTGGTGTCAATAAATTAAACATTTTTAATTTACTTTTGCTTTTAAAAATAGTCTCAGGTTTGATATGTGAACTAAACATAGGTAATATGGTCATTCTGTGTATACAATGTGGGAGAAACTAGTTGGAAAGACAGCTGTTAGTTTTGTTGTTTATCTAAAAACATATAATATGTTATGTAACGTAATGACGGGGTACAGGCCAGTGCCTTTTTATTATAGTGTACAAACCTGCAATTTACACTTTGCTGATTCACTCTTGGACTTTTACATTCTGAAACATTACTGCGTGGCCCTTTTCTCAATACTTCCTTCTCAGGCTATTTACATGGGTGACGGGAAGTGACCCGTGCAGATAGAGCTGTTAGCTTCCTGTCCAGGCTGGAGGGGCTGATAAATGCTGGGCCTGCTTTATACTTTCTATGGTCAGTTCTTTCAGGAGAGTGGATAAGCTGTAGTGTGGTTATTTCAGTTCAAACTTCAAAATATTTTTAGCTATTTACAATATGTGGTGTGTATTTTAACATAGTATTTTTGTATATAGTCCTAGTGATAGAAAGTATTCATCGCATTTCTACCTTGCATTATGAATTTTATTCTACTGTCTTCTTATTGTATATCAATGTCTTTTGTATATTTGTATTGGATTGGGTAGTTTGTCCATAAGTGGTGCTTTATAAATAAATTTGCCAGGCCTTCAAATATAAAATGTAGTTTTTTAAATGATTGTTGTTTTTTTGTGGTACCTTGCAATAGTTATCCAGGTGCTTGAGTCTTCGCACCGCAACATCTCTTATGTGACTGCGCCGAAATAACACTTTGCCTAAAAAACATAAACAAAAAGTGAGATACAAAGACAAACTCATAAAAATAAAAAATACACAAATTTGAAAAACGTTGCCTTAAAGATTAAATCATGTTAGTCGTACTATTAAAACACAAAGCAAACTATTTCCAGCATTTACTCATTTGGAGAATTTGTATGATATCAAATATTAAAATTATTTGTTATGCTTTTTATCAGTATTTCACATTTTCTAACTTAAAATAATGTCTACAGCATCATTTCCAATAAGGTATTTAGGTGTTGGAGCTCCCTCTGCTGTCAGTAACTGGAATGAACAATGACAAACACATGTTTTATGCTATATGAATTCTATGCTAACAGAGCTATGCTTTCATTGTGAACACAGTTTGACCACAGTGTTCATGATGGTTTAAGAATTGTGCAGGAGAAGTTAAGAGTTTTTCCAGTGACGCAACAATCCAGGCAAAATGTGAACAGAGCATTTTGTAAGTGCTTAGAGAAGACTTTTGACTAATGGATTTCTAAGTAAGCGTGGTATGCTTTTGACGGGGGAAAACAAAATAACATAGTTAAAAGCTCAAAAAAGTCAATTTTGCATAATATGGGTCTTTTAACCTATATTGCATTATAATAAAGTAGTCCTGTGCTTTTGCATGTAATTCCATTTTACCACAAAGTCTGTCATCAGTAACCTACTTGAAGTAATTGTATTCTCAAGCTGAAACCTTGAGCAGCTACTTTATCACTTGTCACATTATAAATGCCTGATATAGATAAGCCTAGAAGTCTATCCTAGAGGTGGGCTTAAACGTGGATCCAGAGACATCAGCTGCCAGCCGTGAGCAGTAAAGCTGATCTAACAAAGGATCTGTTCAGAGCTCTCAGCTGCAGCAGACCACAGCAGCGTTATCAGATTAGACAGATCCCTCTCCTGTACCCCCAGTGCTCCAGCAGACCACTAATTCATTTGCTCTGGGAACAGTATAGCACTTAATAACATAATGTAATGTGGTGGTCCATGCTATGGAGTATGTAGGAATTACGGAATTACAGCACTGGTGTGGAGAGTCACTAAAATCATACAAGCACTCTGTGAAACATGGGACTATTAAGGGAAAAGATTTATGACCTGGTAGAAAGGGAATAATCCTCTTCTTTGGATCCTTTTGCCCTCCTTCAATTGGGAATTTGTCCAGGATTCGCATCTGAAAAAAAATCTGAAAATTCAGTATTTGTACATATTATGAGAGACATTATTTTACAAACATAAGCTATAATATACAACAATCATCTGATGAAAATAGTATGCCAAGTTTAGGACTAGAAGTTAGACAAACCAGACTATGCAAATATAACCATGTTTGTAAAGTATTGCTTTCAATTCTGTGTATGAAAATTTGTACTAAAATGGAAAATCTAGATTATAATTATTGCACTTTTTTTTATTATTAAATTATTTAATTGATTCAATTAGATAATAGGGTTTGCAAACATCCTGCAGATTTGTTTTAAGAAAATCAAGCAAAAAAACAGGCATATACAGTTTCTTTTGAAAAGTATACACCATGTCATAGGCAATTGGAAGACACCTGATATAAAACATCTAATATATATTAAAGTACATTTCAAAGATATAACAAGATCTTACACTATTAAATCATCGTTGTCATTTAACCATCAACTTTGTTTATCAGAGCCTGTTTGAAGTGACAGGAGATAAGAAGAGAGCAGAAAATGTAAACAGCAGCCACGCACAGCCTCTGTGCCCCATGTAACACAGGCTGTAATTAGGCCTCTACAAAACAGTGCCTCTGTGGTGAGGAGCACCCAGCCACTTTGGTCTGCAGCGTGCCAGACAAGCACACGTCATCTCCACCAAGAAGACTCAAAAGCAGGATTTAGTCCAAGAATCAGTGAAAGAATGAATTAGCCTTCTCCATGTGACATCTATCAAGACAAGGACACAACCGGGGCACTATGTGATACTGTTTAAAGAGGAAATTAGAGGCTATAAATTAACAAGTGATTCTGGTCAGCGTGACATCGCTTTCCAACTGTGCACGATTTGTAATGCATTAGTCTTCTGCTGGTGTCAAGTCTTTCTTATTCGTGTTTACAAGTGAGCAAACTAAACTGATTATTTATTGGACAAATAAAAGGAATTGTGAAAATATTTCGAAAAAGTGACTAGTCTCTGGAGGCTCTTAAAGGTGCACTATGTAACTTTTCTGGTGGGGTTCAACCACTTGCTTGAGATATTATTGCTTTGTCTGTAATGTTACAAAGAAGGTGTTTTATTGCTAAAAAATAATCCTTGAAAAATCTAAATTTTATGGGAGCAGGGCAACATCTCCACAGATCTGATCTGTAATTTGGTCTGTTGGCATCACCTGGAGATAAAAGTTTATCGCCATACTGTGGAACAATCCAGGCAAAGCAATAACTACCCCATGAGACAAGCCAACACATTCAAAATGTCTTGCCAAAGGACACAACTGTATGCAAAGATGATAGAGAGGATTAAACCAATAACTTTCAACTCTCTAACTGAGCTACTGGCAAGTATTGTAAGATATGAGGCACTAGAATGATTTTTATAATAAAACATGTGTCTATTTGAAAGCCAACCAATTCTAGTTTCCTTCTGATATAAATCACAGCACAGTTTTGGACACAATAGCACACCCTTGCTCAAATCCACATGCATAGCTCCGCCTTCACTTGGATTTGCCTTGTTCCAGATGTGCTCCACTGAACAGGCCCTAAGCGTTCAGCTATACTCCGAAAGAAAGCAGAGAATATCGGTTAGAGCCAAAAATCACCAGGTGGACAAACAGAATGGAATTGGACCCACTGTGTCTCGGCCTAGAGCTAGAGTTGTTTGTAAAACGTCTCGGCTATGAGGTTGGTTGAGGTTCTCTTCTTGTGGTTGTAGTCTATGCTAAAATGTCTTTTCTCACAGGCTTTGGGCATCTCCTCCCCTCCATCCTACTATATGGATAGCCAAAAAGGAGCGGTTAGCGTTGAAGAATTCTGCCATCACTATTGTGTTTAAAGGGTGAAGTAAAATGCTGAGTGTAAAAACAGACTTGGTTAACCAAATTTGCTTCAATGGGCAAAAATACAGACAAGTTTAGCTAAGCAGGACTTGGGGTCAAAAGTATGATATGGGTTTTGTGTTTTGTGGAGCTGTGTTTTTTCAAGTAGTGGTTCATGTTATGTAGACTAAGAGTGCATTCATACTTGATATAGTTTAAGCCCAGTTTAGTCCTGATGTAGACTGGTCCTGGACTGGTCCTGGTCTAGTCCTGGAAAAATAATTCTGATGTGGTTCAAGTTTGAATGCATAGAGCTTGTTTAATATTGTTGAAAACCTGTTGTTACATCTGCCACAAGCCAGTGCTTTTTGTTCTGGTCCCAAGCCCAAACAAATAACCCACATAAATGGTGATGTTTGTGACAGGGCATCAAGACAGTTACATAACAATCACTGCAATCACCCATAAGGGAAAATTCTATACCAATGGATTAGGATAAATTACAGTATTATTGCTTATTTGTTTGTTTGTCTCCGTTTACAGCCTACTGCTACCTACCAGCATCTCAGACAGTTCCCAAAATAAATTTCATTCAGTGGTCATATCAACAGCCCCTCGCTTGGGACTACGGATGGAAATTAGCCTTTGACTATAATCCGGTATGTTTACATTCATGTTGTATTATGTCTGTTCATTAACATACATTGTCCCAAACAAATAAATAAATAAAAGAAAGATCACAATTCAATTCAACACCAAAACATTGCCAGAAAAAATAGTTCTATTAAGTCACATTAAAATGAGTTGGCTTAGCCCAAACACCATCTGAAATCACTGCAATACAAAACTGTCAACAAAATAGACTGTAGAAATCCCCTATTTCCAGCCATCCTACCATGGTATGTATAGTAAGGCGCGCACTCATCATACTATCACTACACTTTCAGCTGTACACACTCCCACAATGACAGGAGGATTCACTCTGCACCTCCCAAACAGCTATCACCAATGCTTCTATCCAATGTTGACGTCAGCTTTTGGGACTTGCCTGGATATACTCACTCCCAAGAACCAGGTGTCAAACCAGTTGCCAAAACACACCCCCCAAACTATTCTCCCATTTCAAATTTACCTTTAATTTGGGGTTGTTGTTCTGCCAAGACGTAATGTTTATAAAGTTCTGTATTGCTAAAAGCTACAGGAAGCTAGTGTTTGGGCCAAGAGTTAAGCAGGGGGAATTTAAACTTGTCAATGTAGCAACAGGTGCAGTGATGTAATGCCATATGCCCCAATGTCTACACTGTAAAATGTGTAAAAGTATATCAACAAAAATAACATGCAATTAAGGCTGCACAAATTTTGAAAAAAAAAGAAAAATGTGGTTACGATTTGTTTAAAAAGTTGGGATTCTGGTCAAGTGCACATTGTAAACACTGCACACACAAAACACTTAAATATGAACTGATAAATTAAGGATCCCATGCATTTCAGAACATTTTCCCATCCCATGCATTTCAGATGTTTGTAGAGGTCTAACTACAGGTCCAACAAGATTTTTTTTCTATAAAAAGGCATTTAGATAACAATGTTTTCTGCAAAGAACAGAATATAGTAACTGCAGCCTTTGCAATTTGATAAATGTGACAGCTAAAATTTCAACACAATTGCAATACATTGTGTAGCCCTACATGTATTTTACAATTTTTCAAACCAGTATTGTGAATGCTAAGTTTGCAACGTGGTATTTTTAAACTGATAAATATATGCAGTTTAGCCTATAGTGTGACATTGACAGAGTAGCTTCTATGGTTGCTTAAGACAAAGGCTTTGTTGGAGGAGGAATCTCAGACTGGGGGAGTGGGGAGGAATCTGAGTGGGAAAACAAGACTGTCCCAGATCTGGCTCATGTTTTTGACAACTTCTTCACAATTGTTTACAGCAAAGGGGATATGGGGATATAGCAGCTCTGATTACAGTCATATATTAAGTTAGTTGTATATTTTTCCTGAGGAGCCGATCATCTGCTGTCTAGTATTGTATACATTCATTAGGTTTATGTTGTATACAGTGTTTCCCTTAGGTGTTCAGACGATGGTGGCACAAATCATTTTTATATTATGGTAATAATTTTCTCTTATATATATATGTGTGGAGTATAAATGTGATGTATTTCCTATTATTTCATATTTAGCATATTTTATGACAATACAATAAGCAATAAATTGTGATTTTGTGATGTCAAAGTATAATCTAAGTTGTTTTTAAACTATGGGGGAGAATTTTAGAATATGAGGGGCCCCTGGGCCACCATAATCTCATTTATAAATGGGAAATACTGGTTGCATGTTTGTTTATCCATTTTGTTCATCATCATCATCAAAGTTTGGCAATAGCAAAAAAGCAAAAAGTATGATTGCTTGTGCAATATTGTGTCTGGAATTGTTTAATATTTTTATCATGTAAAAAGACACTGAAAAATATATAAAATAGACAAATCTCGAAATAATACTTAATAAGGACCAGCATTTTAATGAGGTAAAATGTTTGGGAACCTATATTTTCGTTACCATGACCCACCACACTGTTGCTGGGGCATATTTTTAGATAATGACAGGGATTGCTAAACTTCATTACATCTACATTTAGGGTTTAACAATTTGGGAAAAATATCAAATTGCGATTTTTCTGACCAACATTGTGATTGCGATTAGATTTGAGATTTTGAAGTTTGGGGATTTTAACAATAGGATTCTGTTTAAAGTTCAAAATTTGAGTGCATCCAGAAGAATTGACAAAAAGTCTCAAATGTGAACAGACCAAACAAGAATCACATTTGTACAGAGCTAAACAGACAGGATATTGTGTTGTTTGTGGGGGAAATTCTGGTGGTAAATTGCAGCTTTTGCCATTTGCTAATTACATTCACTCAAATAGCAATATCGATTCAATTGTGATTAGTCTTGTAGCCCTATCTATATTACTTTTAAAGCCACAAGCATATAAGAATTTTATTTGACATGATTGACCCTGTCAGTATTTGAGATTTTTAGTCAGCAAACACAAAACAAGCTATTATATTTCATCCAAGTTTTTTACTTGTTTCAAACTGTGCCATTTGGGTTTAAATATCACTATGATTAATATAACAAATTGACTTACTTTATACTACACTGACACATGGATTATTGTAACTCCATCCACGCCCATTCTGATAACAAACACTAAACTCCAAAAATGTATCATATTATGAAGTATTCAGGCCACACAAATTCTCTCAAACCAGAACTTAGCTTCAACCTGGGAAAGACAACTAAAAACCTTTTGGAATCATTTAGCGAAGAAAACCAGTCTAGTATTCTCTCCACAATCCCCTCTTGGAATGCCTGACCCTTTCGTGCTATTCTCTGCGGTTAAAGGGTGTGGAGGGAAAGCCTCACTCATTTGACACACTTTTTTTTTGCTCACGTCAAATATGTGTGTGTAAAAAACATTTCCCTCTCAAAGCCCAGTCAGCACTATTCTGTGTGCAAACAAATGGATCCAGAACGGCACTCAACCTCGTGCACTTTGAACACAAGAGCAAACCCCAACCACAGGGTCAGCAAAAAATATGCAGAATGGAGATGAGATTTTAAAAAGATGATGGTGATATCCCAGAGGAGCACTTATAAGTTGTTTAGTCCACTGAAGAGGCTTAAAACATCAGCACATTATGGACAGCTGTTTGCTGGTAAACAAGATACAAATGAGATGAACAACAAATGGACTATTGGGACTAAGATGTTTTTAAATGAGCATATTATGTACAAATCTCAAATGGCCATACCGGCTTGTTAAAGCCTGTCAGATTTCAGAAGCTAAGCAAGGCCAGACCTGGTTAGAACTTGGATGGGAGACTGCTGAGAATACCAGGTGCCACAGTGGGGCGCTATGGGCAAAACTTCAGCCACATTGCTTAGCATCTTCAGATTAGGTGTGAGTGTTGGTGTTGATCGGAGGGGCCAATAACGCAGATTTGCAGCCTTGCTTTTGTCACTTTGTCCCAGGGCAGCTCTGGCTACAACAGTAGCCAGCAGCTGAATGAATAATGCACTGTAAAGCACTTTGGGTGTCTTGAAAGGCGTTATATAAATCCAATGCATAATAATAATAAGAAGAAGCAAAATAATAATAATAAGAAGAAGAAGAAGAAGAAGAAGAAGAAGATTATAGCAAATACTTCATCAATAAATGTCAAATTATGTTGCCATTATTACAGTAGTTGTAATGCTTTGGTGCATACACTTCTGGCTTTTAAGATATACTACGTAACCTTTCTGGTGCAGGGACGCTACCTGCTTGTCTCCTGCCTTGTCTCCAAGGAGATGCTATTGCTGTGCCTCAAATATTCCACAGTATGACTCTACATTAAACTCAAACTTGAATCTTGCATTTATATATACCAAATACATGTGTCACCTGCTTGTATACATGAAGAAAGATAGATGTTAAGTAAAGTATTGAAAACAATAAACAGGCTTTTGTGGTGAAATGAGGTCATGGTCACAGGAATTGTGGGTGTTTTCATACAGACAGTAAAATATGTAATTGTTAACAACAGAGAATAATGGTGTTTGGGACAGGCTGTAGGTGTAGTTTGGCAGACAGGAGAAAAGGGCACAGCTTCTGCTTGGAAGTGACACAAAATGTTCATAACTTTTGAAAGCCAGTGGGTTGGAACTCACAAGTTGGCTGACAATATGTAAAGTTTTGTTCTGCACTGTTTTCTGGTTTTGATTATTTATATATTGTAGTACTACCCCCTGTCTGCACAGTGATGCCGCCAGGTCAGGTTATAGGTCAGATCTGTGGAGAGGTAACCCCACTTACAGTAAGAATGTATGTTTTTCAAGTCATTGTTTTAGCAATAAAATCACCAATAACTGAATAAATGCAGGAGAGATGCATTTAATGCCACGCTGTGAAAATTTTCAGGCAAAGCGATAACATCTACGGTACATGGAGACAAGATTAGGGCACACTAGTGTACCTTTAAGTTCCAAAACATAACCATATCTGTACTCAGGATTATATCTGACCCACCTACTTAATAGTTATGCATGTTTGCATATGACAAGGTTATATTAGCATTGATACCATCTGTCTGGCTCACTCTCACAATATGTTGATACTGAATAGATCTATATGGAAACATTTGGAAAAAAAATGATTGTTTTTGACCCTCAAGCACTTCCTACCTCTTCATCTAGGCCACAGTCCCATAGGTGGTGTGTGGACAGCTGTGGCCTGTTGCTGTTCATAGATTAACATGGCCAGACCAACCCGCCCAGGCAGCACAAATCTAATGTTTACAGAGACAGGAAAGACGCTGGGTTTCCACAAGTCCAGCTGAATTTTCCTGGCTATTAGTAAGAGGCTACAGAACAAAGGGCTTCCTCTCCAACCAAGCATTAGGAGGACTGGTTAAGTGTGTGGTAAGAAGCCAGACATGGACTTTTATGAGCTTACAGGCTGACAATCACTGGGTTAACATGTCCATAAAAGGGTGCAGGCTAGCTCCCTCGGTTTGGAATTATCGTAGTGGAATTATCTCAGAGGCATTGAAGTTTACCTGATATATTGGCACTAGTGATCTCTGAACCCACAAAATGTAAAATGTAAATAAATAAAAATAAATATACATTAGTTAATATATGAAACACAAGATAAAAAAGCAGAACCTATCTTAACTATACATGTCTTAGGTTTACATAAGTAAACATAGTCACTAGGCATCTTCTCACAACCAAATTGGTTTGTTCTGACTTTTTCACATTAACATTTTCAATAATTTTGCAAGTACATCTGAAATATTCTGTTATCCCGTGGTTGCTAGAACAAAAGTATAAAAGGATAGATATCTGAAGATTACAGACATCTAATGCATCATCATTCAATATTAAGTAATGAGATCGTGACAATCTCTAACTTCAACCTAAAAATGGTCTTACGAGAGTGATATTAAATGACCTATTTGAATTATTATTTTTTATTTCAAAACACATCCTTCACAACCTGTTCTTGTACTTTTCTGTTGCAACACTGCAATTTACACATAATCTTACTAATCAGTAATATAATTTTTGTTGAAACTTGAGAGGTCATGCTGATATAAATGAAACAGTAAAACATCTCAGGACACCACATTTTAAAGGCTACTTGAACTTGTCAGCATGTGAGCATGAACTCATGAGACTTACTTACAAATATTACATTATGTTTTTATTTTAATTTTTCATATTGTCAGTCCAACTTGGCATTATATTCGTAAATGATCTGTTTTGGATGTGCTCAAAGTTCACTCTCGAGCTCCAGCCCAGACCTCTGTTCCCGGGACATTACCCAACCATGCACTTATTTGCACTGTATTTTGGGCAAAGCCCTTATGATTATTATTTATGATCCATCTGCCGATTAGATCTCTCATTAAAACTCTATCAGGAAGCCCAACCTAAAACACAAGTCAAACCAGTTCCATTCTCTATCCAGTGTTACCTCACCTGAAGGTCAAAGAACTTGCTGTATCTCCTGTAGATGACATGAGAAGTGGAGTCCGAGTAGTTCACGTTGATGAGGTAAACCTAGAGAAGGGGAAGGCAAACAGAACAGAGCTATTAGGAGAAGAAGCTACTTTGTCAAAGGCATTAGAGCAGCACTTTAGCATTACTTAGACCTAATGACATTCCTGACTGACTTAACTCCAGGAGGTCATAAAAGGTCACGTAAACCCATTAAGTTTGTCTGTCATGGTTTAAATTGGCCTCAAGTATTTACTGTTTTATAATGGTTAAAATGATATGTAGCTTAATAATAGTTTTGCGCCAGTATAGATACCTGCTGTCTGCATCTAATTACAAAATGTGCTATTGTGCAAAAACCAGGAAGTTTTTAGCATGCTAGTTGTTTTACTGTTCCGCTCTGGTGTCTGAAAGTTGTGAAAAGCCCTTATAAATGCAATTTTGGTGAATAATTAGGATGGTAGGAATCCGTTTGGAAAATGAAACTTGTTCTGTTTTACACATAGTAAAAGTCAGGACAGCACATTCAGTTGTTGTGTTTTTTTCACATGGGATCAAGACAGTTATTTGCAATGCACAGTTATCAAGTTTGAAAAAAAATGTCCATAATGAAATTAAAAACAAAACATCGATATCAGAACAGTTAAAATTTCTAATGCAGTTGAGTCTAGTTCCAATGGTGGATAGCAAGGTTGAAGAGTAATTATTTAGTTGTATGTTTTAGATATTGTACCCTTTCGATGTGTCAACTGAAAACAACTGTATTTCACCAAAAAAAGGAAAACAGTTTGAGCATGCATAGTGATTTTACATGGGTGCAATTAACAGCACCCTGTAGTAGAGTTGACGAAAAATAACGATTAAAAAAATAAACTTAGTCATATGCATGCACTGAAGTTTGAAAACAGATGGCAAATGCATCTTAATCCAAGCACATGGAAGGCACTGTTTACAAGAGCAAACTTCGCACATATGGTGACGATCTATAAGGAAACCAGTGAGCCCTTAAAAATCTCTTCTGTTCATTTAGATCACAGTTTGTAACAATAAAAAACGATGTGAGCACACCCAGGCAAAATGAGTCCTCAGGCAGCTCACTAATTAGATACAGACAGCATGAAGAAACTGCAGAAGAAACAAGTGGAAAGGGGTTACTGAGGGCATCTGAGGACAATGGCTAAAGTATGGCAAAATAATGGAACAAAGTGTAAAAGTGAGACAAAATATCTAGCAGTTTTTGATAAAAGGTGGACTTATCAAAACAACTGAAAAGGAAATCATCTGGATAATTGAATTTGACTTCTGATTTATACCATGTTGGAGGAAGCAAAAGAGGTGTACTTTTCCTCACGCATACTGCCACTGTGTCCAAGACCCACAAAGAAGACAGGAAGAACTTTTAGTGTTTATAAGTGTGCATTTGAAGGTAAGTTTGCATGTTGGAATCCAACAGTGGTTTATAAAGTGTCTTATAAACAAAAGGTTGCTGGATCAGTCCTCACAGCAAGAAGGTTCCCTCATCAACCCAAAACATGCAGAATGGGTCAAATGTAGAGGAGAAATGTATCTATAGAGCCAATAAAGCGTACCTTAGCTCTATCCTGCACTGTCACTGGACAAGACACGTTCCACCTTGCATTTCTGAATGTTATGTGAAAATGAGTGATTGGGCATTGGAGAGGATGTTGGTGCTGATTTGTCAATGTCTTCATCACTCAGCCCTAGGGTAGTTATGGCTAAAAATTGTAAAGCACTATATACATCCTAGCCATTATTATTACCATTAGATACAGAGTAATGCTATACTCCAAAGACCTTATCAGTGAGTTGAAAGAGAATGTTAGGTGCTTTTTTGCACAAGAGTCTTAATAACTTTGTCTGATTATAGTGGTTAAACAGGCTCCAGTGTTGGCTCCTTCCTGTCCAGCTAAAGTATGTTATTAAAGTGTTTATTAAAAGTGCAGTTTATAGAGCAGACCTACAATCCTGTCTGTATTCTGTAAACAGGCATTACTGTCAAGTCCCCTGCTCCATGAATCCTCTGAAGGAAGTGACACTCTCACAGCAGGGCCACCAGACAAAGGGATTCTTCTTTCCTCTCTCCACGACCAACCGGATAAGCATTTTCTGTTGCTTAGCTCATTGATAATGAGATTTTATTTTTTCTTCCTCTCCTCTTTC
>KN481376.1:25928-62121 GCA_000787095.1 Periophthalmodon schlosseri
CTTTCCCTTGTGGGGACTTCCCAGTAAAACCTCCTCACCTCCTGTCTGCTCCCAGGGGACAATGTCCTATGTCCCCTGTGCCACAGTCCTCTGCAGGAGATGGATGCAGCAATTGATCCAAACTCTCAGGTTAATTAATCCAATTTTACCTGATAGACTAATTGATTTTGCTGTTCCTCTGAGAGTCGTCTCATGGGCCAGCTAGATTTGATTACTCTGGTCAGTAAGATAGCCCTAGAGAGCATGCAGTTGAAAACCAGTCGTGGTAAGTAACTTGTGAACACTAAATAGAAAATAGAAAATAGTTCAAAACTCACATAGTGCTTGGATGGGTTCCTCCTCTTCTGTACATCCACTACATTAACGTCAAGGACTGTGCGTAAATGCATGTTTTACAAGATTGCAAACTTGAAGCTCACCCATAAAACAGCATTAGTAACGTAACGTTAGTTAGCCTTGTAAGGACAGCGCGTGAGTGGAGTTTGTAGTGGCAGAAAGACTTTTGGAGCTTCCATGAAACGAATGCGTCAAAAGGTCCCGGGTTTGTGGACTGCTGCGGACTGTGCAGTGAAACATGACAGCGCCATGAAAGTGGCGTTTAATCAGCCTTCTCCTCCCTGAAGTCAGGAGGGGCTGGACTCACTACAGTGGGCTAGGAACGCATGTCAATGCACAGGGCGGTCCTGCCACAGCTGGCTGCACATATCCTGCCTACTACTATCCCCGTGCAATAGACGATACCTAGGCCTAGATTAGATAAAATTGTATCTAGAGCTTGTGGGGAATTTTGCAGCATTTTGCAAATAAATAAACCCGTAATTTATGCAACTCCTATTACACATCTGTCAAACTGGGGCACTTGGTCATTACAAAGTAGTTTACCTCCTCCTAGTGGACAACCTGTGCCTGCATTCTGCGACGCAACTGTGCTGGAGAAGGCCACCTTTCACACGAGGGCGCTACACAACTGTTTTTAATCTGTTGTTTATAAGTAGCCTACAATGATAAACGTTTGGACGTCTGGATTTAGGTTAAAAATCACATCACAATATTTAATTTTGATGGAGCCTACCTACGTGTTTATCTTATCAATTCTTAGTAGCCTCCCTCTGAGCATGATGCACACATCTATGCAGGTCATTTTGTGCTGATATTTGTCTCATTGAATTAAACATGTATTGGATTGTGAAACAGAAACGTGTGCTTCTCCCTTTACCTCGTCCTTACGACAGAAACAGCACAGTAGTAGGAGCAGAGTATGCGTGATGGAGCGGGCGGAGGGGCTGAGCACGTCCTGCCAGGGAGGGTTTTGCTTTCAGGAAACACACACCGCTAACTATCGACGGTAAAGCACGCACGTGGAGCACCGTTTAGTTCCGGAAATGGGTCTGAGCATTTTTCAAGCATGTGGGTTGTGTGTTAATTTTGTAGCAGCAATGCAGGCATACATATTAAGTGTCTAAGTAAACATTAGTTATCTTTATCGTTTTTGGTCTGTATCCGTACATTTATATCGATAGAAAGATCATCAAATCTGTTACTAGTTTTATTCTATCATGTTAAAACGGAAGTGAATACAGTGTGTTTATGCAGTTTAACAATAGTCCGCTAACTTCTGTGTGGTCACCAGCCTGATCCATGCGGTCTCCTCCTTGGCCTTTTTCGTCATAAAGCTGGTACATACATGGTGATAACTCTGTAAATTGTTTGCTTGTTTGTCTACATTCCCTGCTAATGGGCCTGTTTGTCATCTGATACTTGAACTGCAGCCAACGCGGAAAAGTGCTCTCTTCTCTCCTCAAAACCGTACGTCTTGCGTAGGCTTAGCTATGGTGTGATCAGGAAATAATCGCCTCCGATGAAACGTGTCGATGAAGATGTTAATATCTGCATTTATTCACACCTCGATGCTGTTATTTCAATAGCCACTTGGGAGGAACCGCTACGTTTTCTGAGGCGGAAATAACAGTGAAGCAGGAGAGGGCATCTGCTGCGCCGTGCCTCGCCGCAGAACATGTCTTTCTTCAATTTTCGGAAGATATTCAAGTTTGGTCCGGATAGAAAGAAGAAACAGTACGAGCATGTCCACAGAGACGTCAACCCCGAGGAGATATGGGAGATCATCGGAGAGCTGGGAGATGGCGCGTTTGGCAAAGTCTACAAGGTAACGCATGACACTAGCGCACATGCTGTCAAATTCTATCACTCTACCATTGTAATATTGTTCTAGTTATGTAATTCCTGTTTTAATATTGCCCATAAAGAGGTAGTCTACACCCCCAGGCCTATATTTTCTATTTAAAGCAAGGAACCCCAGTAGAGTAGTGAAGTGCACCCATGTTACCTGCACACTCTTACTTTCTCTGTCATAAAATGTGACCCAGGGATGACTATAAATCCTTTATTAACTAGCCTGAATGTTTTCCAAAGATATTATTGAAGTAGCTAGTTGTATACTAGCAATATAATACATACATCCGATTATAACTATGTCGTTGTTGTGTCATTGACTTCATTAACTGTTCAAGGTGTGGTTCATTCATTGCCATTGAAGAAATAAATCAATGTAAACCAACAAGACTGGGAAACCAAATATATTACAACACACACTAGGATCTGTAATCACTTCTATTGTTAATCATGTTCCTTGGAATCGGGCATTTGGTTGAAGTTTCATTTGTTTGCATAGGGAACAGTTGGCTTAATGTGAAAGATAAATAACAGGTGCCTATGCAAATACTGGGAAATGTTTTAACCCTCAGTTTGTTCTTACAGGCTCTGAATCACAAAATATAACCTCTTCAATCATTTAAAGTCAAATTTTCCAATACAAACCAATGGAAACAGTTGTAGTTCTGTTGTTAAGCTGGCAGTGTACTTTATTTTCTTTGTACCAGCCATGTTATTGTTCGGGGAAGGGAGGAGGTAATTTCACAGGCTTTGGTTAGCTGCCTCATTTGGGCGGGGGTGACGAAGATTCAAAAGTGTGAATCAGCTCTTTTAAACACCCTTTTAATGTAACCTGTACTGGTTTGGTTTAGTAGTGCGATTATAAACCAGTTACATAATGTTGTTTTTTTCTCACTTACAGTACAGCTGCATTGTGAAGTTCCCCATGGTTAAATAAATATTATAACTCACTTGACTATCACTGAGAAACCTGGCTAGCTATCTGTCTAACTAATCTTCAAACAACCTGATAAGACTGTTGGCTACGCACAATATGTCACACATTGTAGCTAAAGGGAAGGGCAAGATCAGTATGTGTTATTTTACAGAATACACAGATATGATCATCGTAAAGCTATCATTTTTTTATTTGCTCCAAAAATGTACTAATTGACACAAAAAACTGGAGAACTGTAGAATTAAGTTGAATTAATTTAAGTCTACAACACAAAGTTAGTTAGCTACTAATGGCGGGCTCTATTGAGGTATTACATGGCGGCAATGTTGTTACACTTCCGCCTCTTTCAACACTATTTGTTTTTGTTTTTGTTTTGTTTTTTTTGGGGGGGGGCATCAGTAATGACATAAAATCTTATGAACAAACTTGTTTGGTTTTATTTTTCAGTTTTGATCTAATGCTGTTTCATATTTCTTCAGTATTACAGTATATAATATGGCTGATAACATCTTAAAAGGGAACAATTCACCTCTATCCATCAAGCTTTCCATAAACCTTGTATTTTGTTAATGTTAATGAATTCAGTCATCTCCCAGCAACACAGCAAGACAATGCGGTTGCCAGGTCAGTAATATGTAAATATAGAGTGTGACATAATCTTCAATTGCAGCTCCCTCCCTGTCCACTTTTCCTTAAAACAGAACACCCTGTTTCTATGTGAAAAATAAACAACGATTGCTTTTAGTTGTTCAGTAAAATAATGGATGCAGTGTTTCCTATTAAGAAAGGAGACTATGGTGGCTACCCATTTTCTAAAATGCTCTCCCATATAGTCTAAAACAGCCCACTCTTTGGCATCACAAAATCACACTTTGTTGCCCATTCTATTGATATAAACATTTGAAAGTAACTATATTGAGCAAAAAGGACTGTTTAAACATTACATTTAGTGACAATTGTACTCCACAAATTACATGAGATTAAATTATTAAAATAAAATTATATATTAAAATTAAAATATTATAAACATCAACAATCTGACACTTTGACACCAGTGTGAAAAAGAAAAGAAGTTTTAGTCTAATCAAAATTTATGAGAATTCTGCAGTTGCTTGTAGGCTAAAGAACAGAATCTTTTTAGCAGTTCGATTAGGTTCATTAAGGGTTCTGATTGAGTTATATCAAATCTGTTTAAATCAGCTGACCAGACATGTCACAACAACATTACGTGATACTTTTGAAGAAGGCACCAGAGTGCAGCCGAAAACAGTCAAGGTGTGGAAATATAATTCTGGAAATATTCACCATATTCCAGAAGTTGCCGTGGGCGCAGCCACGTCATTCGGGTTGTATTATTTTGCATGGGCTAAACCTGTCACGTTAATTACTATTATCGACTTATCGTTCAATGTATGGTAAATGGAACTACATTTTTGGGGGGTCAATATTTGTAGTGGGTACTTTTTCTTTGCACAACTGGGAAATTTGGGGTTATTTTTTTGGCTATATGATAAGATTTGAGCTGCAGAAGGTTGAATTAATCATTTTTATGATTCATTATCGATGCAGGCTAAGTACTAAAGTGTTTTCATTCTGCTATTTATTGCAGTTCATGTTTAGTTTTGTTTTTTGTGTTTTTTTAATATTGTAGATTTAGAATGATTTTGTGGTATAAATCAATATTATCATTTATCGTCTATGTTTACTTAATCTAGTAATATAGCAATAGCAAAAAAATACCATTATATATAGCAATATACCACACTTCAAAATTTGTTATCTTGAGAGGGCTACATGGGGCTGCCAAGCATGACAGTTAATAAGTTCTATATGGATAACAAAGTCATTTTAAAGCCTCCCAGAGAATCTGTGAATTTTACACAAATCAATCTACTTTATATCATATTTTAGCAGCAAAACTTTTCCCAAATTCTTCATTGAAATGAATGGGATTCCCACTTAACCAAAACTGCCACCACAAAGAAAGCACGGTTTAGTCTCATTTACAACAAAAATGGGTGGGGCGGAATAAGGTCAATAATATAGATCTATTTAGCTTTTAGATGTACATAATAAACATATATGACAAATGCCAGTTGACCTATTCGCCTTGACCATCTCCCTCTATTGCATATCATGATTGCATTTTCACAGCTTTTCTTTTATTTGTCCTCTTTTCTCCAGGCTCAGAACAAACAGAATGGGACTCTGGCTGCTGCCAAGGTTATTGACACAAAGACTGAGGATGAGCTGGAGGACTACATGGTGGAGATTGACATCCTGGCCTCTTGCGACCACCATTACATTGTCAAACTGCTGGACGCCTTCTACTTTGAGGGAAAACTTTGGGTGAGTTGTGAGTGTATGACAAAAAAAAGTTCCACGGCGGATGTGTTGATGTTGATGTGAATCCAAGGAGACAGGTGGGAAGTCAGGCAAGGAGAGGCACAGATGAATCAAACTGGATAACATGTTATTATACAGAGACAGGGCGTAGTACAAGGTAACAATATGACAATAACATGAATAGATGATGTAGAGCTAAAGCAAATTAAATGTGTGGGAAATAATTCATGCTGATGATGCTAGCCAGGTGGTTAAGCAATGGTCTATTACCTCTGAACAACCGTTTCTATCAAAATCAACCTAAAGAATTACAGGCAGTTTTCATACAGTCATTTACAGAAGTTAAATTTCTGCTGAAGGAAAGGGGAAATCTTCACCATTGCAAAACATGCACTAATTTCAGACATTACATTGCATATTTTCTGTTTGAGGCTATATAGATGTTATAATAGATTCAACCCATTAAAACCTAGGTAAACATTTTGATCTTTGCAGGATGTTGGATGCATATTTGCTGCATTCCACATGTTTTTGTTTGTTTGTTTGTTTTTAAAAGGCAATAGCTGGTTTAAAAATAACTATACATTACAATCTGTTTTAGCCGTAGGATGTGGCAACCCAAAGTGAGGTGCATATTCTGCTTTCTGAGTGCACACAGAATACATATTAGAGCTTTAAGATTTATGTATTTATTTATTCATTTATTTGATAGGGATAAATATGAACATTAAATATGTAACACACTATAATATTTATAGCGAAGGCTAATTAGTTCAGATATAGATTTTACATTAGAGGTAAAATATTTAAGCATGTACTTCTTTAAATGTAAAGGCATCCCAATCTAGGATAAAATATTAACTCTGCTGCCTCCTTATAATGTCTTTATGAAGTGCAATTTGAAATCAAGTTGTGTAACATTGAATGGTGGGAGGCGATCGTTTTTCTTTTGTACTCGTCTCATTCCAATTCTTTAGTTCACGTCCCTGCTGGCAGTGTGACACATGCATGCCTCAATTTTTCTCAAGAAATGAATGTTCTCTGTGGAAGCTTTTTATCAATACACATTATTATGGTCTCCTTTTCACACATGCACAGTTCTGAATCAGTATTGTAACTCAGTGAGAAACGAATACCATTTCATTGACCTCCCTCACGTCATGGCTTATTATGAAATCCAGTTCTCGTGTAGCATCTTTGCCCTCACTTTACTAGAAAACAGCAAAGTATCTATTATCCCAGTCAATATAACAGCGCAGTGGGTGAGTTGATCGTGTTCAGTGTGTGCCGTAAGAGGCCCTGCAGCTATTAGGTCTTGGCAGGTGGTGTCATGTGACCATCCCTTGTGGACTGACCACAGCTATAGGAAAGATAATGGAGTGGTTTTGGTGGCCAGAGAAAGTGCCTGTGAATAATTCAGTGGTTCACGCAGGTAGGCCGTCTTAAAGCTGCATGAGAAATGTATCTGTCCAAGTATTTTAACAAGTGCTGGACAATGAGCCAATGGACTGCAACCAGGTCTATAAATATGCTTGCTAAGTATATGTAATAGTATATTTTTAAATATGAATCATCAATGACTGTATTTAATGTAACAGTTTATGAACAGTACATTTTGTCTCTCACATCTCACATGAGGTCATGCAAATAAAAGGACAAGATTACTGTGACAGTTGATCATGCAAAACAGGAACATCCAGTCAGTCCAGAGTAGGGTTGTGCATGGTAGTAGCGTTCATTGATTTTTGCCCATCATTTGATACTGTGAGATGTGTTTCCCGATAAAGATGGAGCAGCTTGCCGTTTTGTTGTACAACTGGGGACAGACACTGTTTCATGTCTCAATAACAATGTAATGTGATTTTACAGAATGCACTGCCGCAGTCGTGTGTAATATTGTCTTACTGAGTAATTCTTTATTTATTATGATCCGGAAACAAACCTAACCTAACTAACCTGGATAATGCCACAAACTTTTGTTGAGTTTGGAGAAAAGCAGGCATCTTTCCTGCCCACAAATGCACAAAGCGCTTACCTTCTGCACTTTTTTCAAAATAAAATAGTGAGTAGTACGTCTATTTGCATCGCATGTTTGTTTTGGTTGGTTTGGCTTCACTTTGGCTTCCACCAAACTACATTGCTGTGGTGTGGACTGAACCACTAGTTACCCGGGCAGTCACAACAGCGGGAACCGGGCCAGATGGATTCTTGTGAGTTTGTGAACTCACATATATTGCAAGAATTCAGCTTGTTGGCCAGGTTAGAAACAACCCATATTTCTAGCAGCCTGATAGTGGGTTGAAATGGTGAAGTGTTTAGCACGAGAACACAGTGGTTTAGCAAAGCTAAGTAGCAACTATGCTTTGCTATGGTCATGCCAATACACAAGGGATTCAAGGGATTCCAGAGAAGACTTGATAGCATTCATGGTGGTATAAAAGTCATCATTACATAACAATAGCAGATTTAAAGTTGATAAAAAATGAAATTGCACTTGGGCTTAAAAACATAGAACTCAAAATACTGCTTTAAACTTGACATTACTATAGCTCATTTGAAACTTCTTTATTTCATTTTTTGACTGGTGGAATAAGTACGGTATGTTTTAGAAATGAATCAAGAGAGGCAACATTATTATTTTCACTAAATGTTCTACTTTTATTTTGTCTCACAGATTCTGATTGAGTTCTGTGCAGGCGGTGCTGTAGATGCCATCATGCTGGGTAAGTCCTATGCACAATTTAATAAGGAAAATATATAGTAAGTTGTCCGGGTGTTCCCAAGGTGGTCTTGAGTTCCTTCTTGTGCCACTTTTTAAAAATTTGTCTTATTATTTCATGCTCAAGCTTTGGCTGGTCGTCCTTATTTCCTTTTCCCAGTTGCTGTGGCCATTCCAACTCTAACTCCAACTGTAATTATTGCAGCTCAAATGTCAAGGAATGTTTGCCCACTTCTAAAACCTGCACTTATTTTGAAGCCTAAAAAGGTGTCTTGCCATTCTGTTTCATTTTCAAAAATCCACAATTGAGTCATGGTGTTGTTTTTGCAAAGAAGTACGACTCAGATTTAATGATCAGTACCATTTCACTAGCAGTTTAGTCATTCAATATGGCTGTTATAAGTATATATTTGTACCATAGCAAAAGACCTTGACTTTGTTGGAATAATATTTTAATGTGTATTTGTCTTGTACAGAACTAGAAAAGCCCCTGACCGAGCCCCAGATCCGGGTGGTGTGTAAACAAACCTTGGAGGCCTTGATTTACCTCCACGAGAACAAGATTATCCATCGGGACCTGAAGGCTGGAAACATTCTGCTCTCATTAGAGGGAGACGTCAAGCTAGGTACATGGCTAACAGTCCCTATGCCGTTTCTTTTCCAAAACTCAATCAGTGTCTTTTTAATGGACTGGGAAGGCAGCTTAGGCATGCCAAGACTTCAGACAAGGCATTGCAGTTGTTTTATTAATGTATTAACATATCAAAAACTGTGCTATGTCAACCTAAGCAACAGCAGAACTGAAAAGTAGAACACTAGAACTGGAAAAAGGTTGGTTAGCTTGATGAACTGTCGTGGACAGTCACAGTAATTTCTTGATTACTTTATAAATCAAGATACATAGATAGAGAACTTGTATTTTTTATGTTTGCGAGAGTTGAATGGATTTTGTTATCCAGCAATCAGTGTGGTTAGAAATGTAATAACCTATTGGAACTTATTTGATTAGAATTATCACTGACATAATTAATTGGCCTCATTAACAGGACTGACTGGTTGTTTTTGGGGCCCATCATATCTTCCCTGCAGGCCCGGCCCTAATACACTAATTAGTAAAATGCTGCCATGACGATCCCAGATGAACTATATGACTTCTGGTTTCTAGTAGAGATAAACAGTTATGGGTCAAACATGGATAAATAATAATTAAAATGGTACATTCTTTAACTCAGGGGTGTGATCATTCTCACAAAACATTTTTCATATAATGTTATCAATAACTATTAAATTACTATGTAAATGAGCATTATAGGGACATAATATAATGTATTTATGTGTGCTTGAGAAACCCATTTAGTCTTCCTATAATCCGTTATAGTTCACACACCTTCACTTTTTCTGATTATTTCCTGGTCTACAATTGCCTCCACTAACTTAAACAGTTACACAGTCTAGTTGACACTAGAAGAAGGTGGCTCCATTGTTTCAACACAATAACTAGAAAGCATATAGTAGATCCCAATTTCTTTTAGCAGAAAAATAAACCATGTTGTTGTTCAACACTTGTGAGATGGTGGGTTTGGTGAATCATTATACATGTATACATGGAGAGTGACAAAAAATGTGAATAGTTGCTTCTTTAGCTTCTTTAGCTGCTGGCTTCTTGGTGACTCATGTTCTGTAGGCAGAGGGTCATGACAAAGCTCTGCAAACAGCAATTATCTGACAGTCAACAAGGAGCTAATGCTAGTCAGCTGTGTTTCACTAATGTGTACATGCTGCAAAAGCTACCTGACCGACTGTTTCACATAACAGATACATGGCCAATTCTGCTAATCTGATGTTTTGTTTTTTAATGTATTAGTTTTCTTCTTCTTTTTCTTGTTTCTTTTTTCTTAATGGTATGCTAAGCTTGCTATTTAGCTGCGGTAGACTTTACTGTTCCCTTATGGAAATTTGTATTCTGCATTTGACATTTGATTTCAATGCTGGTAGGGCCAGCCTATCAGGAGCTGTGGGCGACCGCAGTGTAGTGCCTGAAGACTACATGGAGGATTATTATGCTATAAACAGTTTAGTTTAGCTTTTGGTCAGTGGGTAAGCGGAGGAATCCCACCTGGACACAGGAACAACACGCATGAGACCATTGTGGTGTCAGTTTGCTAACCACTACGCCACCCATTTAAGTTGTGATGATATCTTATGGTCATATAAGTATACAATAACCAAAAACGCTTTAAAACAGAGAATGCACATACAATATTTGACTGTGTAAAAATAACCTGTGTTAATTCAGCTACTAAAATATAATATAACCACAGTATCCCATATGAATTGACCCTTGACCACTCTACTAATCGCTGTTGTGACTGCCTGGTCTATTACTATGCATAACGGACTTGTAATACTTTTTATTGTAATTATTGATCAAATGAATGTCTTTGTGCTTGCAGCTGACTTTGGGGTGTCTGCTAAAAATACCAAGACGCTACAGAGAAGGGACTCTTTCATTGGCACTCCATATTGGTGAGTCATGCAGTCTGGATACAAGAAGCCATTCTTCCAATTTCCGGTGATAATTGTCTTCCAATTTAACAGCTTGGAATGATATGATGATCTATTTTAGTGCCATTAAAATGTTGTCATGTCATGATTGGAGGACAGCTAAATCCCCTTTTCTAAGTATATTTCACTGTCAGATGACCTTAGCATCAAAAGAAAGGCAAAAGACATAACACAGTCATTTAAGAACTTCTACTAGTTGACTAGCTAAAATTATGGTAAAATCACATTCTTTCACACAATGTAATGCAATATTTTTATGCAATTCTAATGCAAATGCAAGTTGTTTTTTTTCCATCAGACAAAATGAAACTGGAATGAGGTAAAGGACTTTTTACCACAAATAATTAGCCTAAATTTGGCTTAGATTTTGCCAGATGCCCTTCCTCACTCAACCCTGAACATATATGTGTAAGGAATACATGCCTTTTCACTTATTGTATGATCCTATTGTTTTAGACTTTGTTTAGTCAAAATTAAGTCTTGCTTTACACATTGCTATAACCAAAACTAATTACCCATTTAAATTTAAAGGTTTAAAAACATGAAAAACAGAACTAGTTAATTATAAACGGTTTTCACTGGTCCAAAGTTATTACTCATTTACTTTATGCATTTCGAGCATGCTAATTATTCATTTATAAGTACTTTTCATAACTCTCAGAAACCAGAGTGGAGTTTTGACGTGACAATTAGCATGCTAACACTCACTTCCTAATTATCTGACAATAAACCGCTTTATAATTAGATGAAGACAGCATGCAGTGGACTTATTTTAACCCCAAGAGCTGCTTATACAAAATATCTACACTGGGACAGAACAAATTTTGCTAAAATACATGGGGTACTTTAAGTAGAACCTTAATAATAAAATATAGCCTTGACTTGCAATTATGTTTTGTTATTTTCATATTACTATATTCAACATAGTCATTACATATTTCCAAAATGGTGTTGCATTACTTTCTCTTCCCATCCTTATCCATCTAATCCCATTTGTGATTCATCATTCCAGGATGGCCCCAGAGGTCGTGATGTGCGAGACTTCCAAGGACCGCCCATACGACTACAAGGCCGATATCTGGTCCCTGGGCGTTACCCTGATTGAACTGGCCCAGGTCGAGCCCCCTAACCACGAGATGAACCCGATGAGAGTGCTGCTGAAAATAGCCAAGTCCGAGCCACCCACGCTGATGCATCCTTCACGCTGGTGAGATAGTGGAGTGGTGATAACAAGAGAGGTGCCAATGGAATGTTTGCACTCAGATGTGTTGACTGCTAAGTGTGTGAAAGCCACGGGAAATAGTTTATGCCCCGTTGAATGGCATTGAAAGAATAGGCCATGTATTTAATGATTTTGTTGTTTTAAAGGTCTCCAGAGTTCAGTGACTTTCTAAGGAAGGCGCTTGATAAGAATGTGGACAATAGGTGGAGTGCGGCACAACTGTTGCAGGTAAGTGGTATTATGTGAAACCAACTGTTTGGACAATGTGAAATGGTTTTATTCTTCCTAGATAGAAGCTAGCATTGATTGCTTGGTGTTTTTATTCTGGAATATTGAAAGGAAATCTATCCAACTTATTCTCAAAGTTGTCATGGGCACTGCCATTAATCGTATCCCTCCTTCCAGTTGTGTGATTTGGTATTGGCCTGCCAATCTTCACAGCATTTCATTTATAAATAGACTAAGTCATTTTCAAGCCACTCAGAGAAAGGGTATATCGTTTAATGTTTGTGCAAATTATCATTTCTCTAGTTCTCCATTGAATTGAATGTAATTACTGCTTAAGTGCAAATGCCAATAATAACAGAAGCATGGGTCAGTAGCAGTCAGAAGTAAAAGTAGATGGGGCAGAATAAAGTGAATAATGTTGAAGTTCCATTATCTGGCTATTAATATTATTATTATTATTATTATTATTATTATTATTATTATTATTATTATTATTATTATTATTATTATTATTATTATTATTATTATTATTATTATTATTATTATTATTATTATTATTATTATTATGCCATTTTTCAGAGAAGGGGTGCCACAAATATATAGATATTTTTGTAATTTATTATATCTACTGCTAGTTTGTAAGTACCAGTAGATGTAATTTAATGCATGATGCTTTTATTTACAGCACCCATTTGTCACCAGAGTAACTGACAGCAAACCTCTGCGAGAGCTTATTGCGGAGGCCAAAGCTGAAGTATTGGAAGAAATTGAAGAAAGCAAAGAGGAAGAGGAGGAGGAAGAACCAGAAACTCCTTTGGTATGTGATTTTTCTAAGTACTTACATACAACATAGTACTCATTCACACCTTTGTATTAATGGGCCTGTACCCAATTTTTTGCATAAGCAGCATTCAGGTCAAAATAAGTCCGCTGTATACTGCCTGAATCTAATTGTAAAGTGTTTTATTGTCCGAGAATCAGGAGGTGCACGGTTAGCGTGCTAGATGTAGTTAGCATTACTGTGAATTGCCTTTGAAAGTTGTGAAACTCTCTTATAAACTTATGGTGAACAATTATGATGCATTAGGTAAGTGAGGAATAACTTTGGACAACTGCAAACCTTTTAAAATGAACTAGTTCTGTTTTTCACATTTTTAAGACAGTAAAAATCAGGTACAGCGCCCTCTAATCATTTCTTTTCCCCGTAGCCTCGTGGACACAAGCGCGCACCTTCAGACGCCAGTGTTGCCAGTTCAGAAGATGAGAAAGTCACGCCCGCTGCTGCTGTTCTGGAATCGGTCGTGGAGAAAAAAGAGGCCGAGCCCGCGGAGGACAGAGCCAGCGATAAGCTCTCTGACGAAGGCCTGGGAACAAGCGAAGTGGACAAAACAGAGGAGGAGAAACTCAATGATGTTTCTGAGGTCAACCATGAAGACCTCATACAAGCTCCTGGTGAAGAAGTCCAAGAAGACATCACTGAAAAAGTAGAAGATTCTAAACCAGCCGATGAAGATAGTACAGCTGCTCCTATTGATCTACCTCAACCAGAAGCGAAAGAAGAAATTGTAGTAATTGTAGATACGACAACGCCAGAAATAAAAGAACAGAATGAGATAGCAGAAGATAAAATGGAGGACAATTCTACTAAAGATGTTGTTGAAATTATGAAACAAGAAAAGGATATTAGCGGTAATGAAGAGATAGCAGAAAAAGTTGAAGAGAAAAACATGGAGGAACAACCTGGGGAACCCAAAGTACCAGAAGATCTAGTAACAGAATTGAAAGAGGTAGCAGAAAAAGCTGAAGAGAAAAATATGGAGGAACAACCTGAGGAACCCAAAGTACCAGAACATCTAGTAACAGAATTGAAAGAAGCTAATGAAGAAATTAGCAAGCCTGTTTTAGAACAAGAAGAGATAGTAACACCTCCTACGTTGCCAGATGCAGGTGCAATAAAAGATGATAAAGACTCTATAGAAGAAATAAGTCAAGGGCTGAATTCAGTAGAATTAAATGTAGATCAAGACATAAGCATGAAGGAGGAAGCAGTTGAATTGTCGCCTGAAGTTTTAGTTGATGAAGAAACGAAACCAAGCCAGACCAGTGAGACAGTAGAAGAGAAAACAGAGGACATAGAAATTAAAAATGTAGAGGAGAATTCTGTACAAGAAAATCAGGAAATAAATGATGTTAAAGTTGAAGAAAAGGAACCCAAAATCGTGTCTACAGGCATGGTTAGTGTTGAGAGCAAAGAAGAGTCCCAAACAGTGGTGCCAACTAGTCCTCCCAAACAAGAAGAGGAGGAGAAGGATGTTAGCGCTGATACGAGTGTTTCCCAAGATGCGGTGTCTGTCCCAGAGAGCGAGACGGATTCCGAGGTGAAGACGGAGCAGGGCAGTCCGGCGCTTGTCAAACCTGATGGAGAAAAAGACTCTGATTCAGGGAGCAGTTCAGCGGCTGATAGCAGCAGCCTCGACCTCAATCTGTCTATCTCCAGCTTCCTTACCAAGACCAAGGAAAGCGGGTCCATATCTGTACAGGTAATAGTGTCTTTTTGACAGTTTATTAACCTATAGTTTTTTATATAGTGTAAAGTTTTTGCAGGGCGTTGACCGTCAAATATTAAAGTGACCAAAATAAATGCATGACCCAGTACTGACTTATTACACTGCACATTTCCTTTAAAGGTGCATTTATTGCTTTGCGTAGAATGTTCCACATAATGGCAATAAATGTAAATCTGTTTTCTGTATATTCAGTGCATGTATTTTTACGTAAATACCTCAGAACATGCATACTGTGAGCGGACTTGCCAGTCTCCACAGATCTTATAGTCACTTGGGCTGGTGGCGCCACTTAGAGATAGTTTAATGCCGTATTGTGGAACATGATAGGCAAAGCAATAATATCTTTATGGCGACAAGCAAGTGGTGGAGTCTTTACTTGAAAAGTTTCATAGTTCACCTTCAGTATTTTTTTTTGATAGTAGTAGTAATACCTGTTTTACAGTTGTTCAACTTGTTTTTCTAGTATGGGGGATTGGATTATGATGGGCCACCATTGTATCTAGTAACACAAACCCCTTGGCCTGTATTGTTTATAGTTGAGTCATGCACCTTTGCATTGTTATGCTGCTGAAAAATGATCAAGCCTTTCTGGTTTAAATTGACAGTGGAGTGTAGTTAAAATGTTAGCAGGGAATAAATTGGTTACGTTACATACTCTACTACCGCTTACTGGATTGTTTATTATTGTTTGTTTGATTTGAATTAATTAGAATGATGCCTGCAAAAACAAATATATTTTCAGTAAAAAAAAACAAAACGTGGTTTTCAAACTTTTCACACCAATAACCACCAAAGAAAAGTTTGTCTTTCTGAGTACCACCGATATAAATCAAGTAAATAACAGGCCTATTCCAGGTCTAATCTAGACTTAAACCAGGTCTAAAAGTGGGCAAAAATTCCTGACTAAAGAGCTGTCTCATGTACCAATCTGAGATAGTGCACTAACCCTTTATATTCCTAGGACTCCAAACGTCAGAAGAAGACCCTGAAGAAGACCCGTAAGTTCATGGTGGACGGTGTGGAGGTGAGCGTGACCACGTCTAAGATTGTGTCTGATAATGACACCAAGAGTGAGGAGATGCGCTTTCTCAGGTGGGTCTGTTCTTACTGTACTCTTACACACGCACTGTCACTGTCTAAATAAGGGATATGACCCATTTAACGCACCCCCATAAATAGTTTTTCATCGCTTTCACAACTCCCACTGCTTTTTACAAACGCCAGATGGGTTATCCGCTCTGATGAATGTTATGTTTCTGTCATCTCCCATGTGGCCTTTTAAAGACACGGGACACACTGCACCTACTTTGTATGGAACTGATGTGTGACTATTACTTTATATATCATACTTGCATACTTATTTTCTCATACCCCAATTGAAATTAGATTTGTTTTTTTTCTTTAATATTTTATAAATATTACGTATCTATGTGCTTATATATCTAAGTATGTGAACATGTTCAAATATTGATATATTTTTACTTCTTTACTTTTACTTTACTCACCAATTGTTATCTTAATTTATTCACAATTACAAATATATTTTACTATAAAAGTTGTTTGTTACATTTTGCATTTTGGTTGCCAATTATCAAATCAGAAAGAATAAGTTCCTCACTTTGGGTTACCAGATCCTACAGCTAAAAAAAGTGTTAAATAAAACCCAAAGGGCTCTTTAGGATATGATGTGTCCTCAGACCCCAGGTTCAAGTAATTGTATTGCTTTTATTTAAAATAGCTATTACTTTATAGGATATACTGATTACTTAAATTGTGTTTTTGTTTTGATTAATAGTATTCTACTTGAAAATGCTAGTTTTAGAAATATGCATCACACATGAAAATAGTAAAAAAAAAAATTCAAATCTGTCAAATGGACAAAAAGTTGTTGGAGTGAAGATGTTTCACTACTTCTCCAAGACATCCAAGACAGAAAACAAATCAGAAATCTGAATGTTTATTTTTATTGAGGTGTGTACTCTGTCCAGTCTACTTATATGATATTGTATTTGTTTTTATAAGGGTGTTACAAATGGATGCTTGACTGTGGCTTGTAGTTTCAAACGCTTTCACAGGATATAACACTTGACTAGACCACATCTCAAACACACCAACCCCCTGCCGTGTTTATTCTCCTGTGTAATGCATTAGTATTGCCCACAGTACTGGACTCCATTGTTGTTCGGGTTGTACTATAATCAAATACACCTACTGTAACACAATCTCTCACAAACCTCCTCTTGAATAAACTATAACCTGTACAGCAGTGTGAGTAGTAGACTTTTCAGAGGGCTAAATATAACTTTTGCTTGTTGTGGTTTGACTCACCAGGCGGCAGGAGCTGAGAGAGCTTCGCCTGCTGCAGAAGGAGGAGCAAAGGGCCCAGCAGCAGCTCAGCAACAAGCTCCAGCAGCAGAGAGAGCAGATCTACAGACGCTTCGAACAGGAAACTACCGTGAGTCACTCAATGCTCTGCACCGCTCAAGGCTTTCAACACCTTTTGGCCCACTCCGCGGAAATGTGAGGCGTTGCAAATACTGTTGGGCACAACCGAGGAAAAAATAGAACTCTTGTGCCATGAAGTGAATGATAGCATAAAATAGAAGTGAGAGATATATCAGAAAATTGATAATATCACAATTGTCATTTTGGAGATATGTAAAATTAGAATAACAAGTATATCCTCTATTAATTTAAAGTACTAAAAAATACCTCAAAATAGGGACAGAAAGATCAAGTATGTTCTTTCAAACAAGGGTATAAAAGGATCTTTCTGCCCTTTTGGTCCATTCAAATGTTCACATTTTAGCACCTTTCTGATGTATTTTTAAAATATCTTTCTAATATTGTTATTGAGTTACTGCGAAAAATAATCAAACTGCTAATTTTTGTCATTATCGTCTCCCAAGCTACAGTCAAGTTAAACTATGGGTAGTTATAGACTACCTATAAGTAATAAATAAATAAATTTGGAGTCCCAAGTTGGTAAAATGTAGTATAGTGGTATTTCTCTCTGGTATAATGTATGATAAGAGGACTGGTTTGGTAGTAGTATCTCATATTTTATACAGATTTTCATTTTCTTTTTAAAAAATCTAAGTTAGGGGTGTTTAATATATTTTAGCATTATAATTATTATGAAAAAACATCACATTTTTACAATAGCTCATCATTATTGACATTCTGTCCAAACAACAGTGAAATCCTTAAATCACTTTAATTAAATTAATGCGGCATAAATGTGGCAGATCAAAAAGCACTTTACTTATACGTTTACTTTTTAGGGTATAGATTTACATAATTTTAATTCTCACAATTATATTGTGCGAATCACTGCACACTAATTTAAGATGTTTAACTTGATGTGGCAGCCATGTTTATTACTATAACACTGAATTGTGACTATCTTGATTGCATTCACGTTCAGGCTAAAAAGCGCCAGTACGACACAGAAGTGGAGAACCTAGAGAAAAAGCAGAAGCAGACGATCGAACGTTTAGAACACGACCACACCAGCTGGCTCCGCGACGAGGCCAAACGCATCAAGTCTGAGCAGGACAAGGAGCTCGCAAAGTTTCAGAACATGATGAAGAGCCGCAAGAAGGAGGTACGCTGGTGTGGTGCATGGCCGTTCCTCTTTGGGCTCTGTAAGCTTCAGTGTTTGTGTATGTGGTGGTGGGGAGTGCCTGTAGAATGCGTAACGCTGCATGTGGTGAAGCCATGGGGGTTAGGCCTGTCACAATGGCAAATTTGAAGGATGAAATATTGAAGGAATATAGCAATATTGTGTTTGTTAGATTACAGCTGAGATTAAGAAATTAGCAAAGACTTGGTGACACTAAGTATCATTTCTACAATGCGACAAGTGTAATCTGATATTACAGTACTGTAAGATTACCATATTATTGCATCCCTGATATTTTGTTATAGAAAATATATTAATAATTAATTCTGAAGTATAAATAAATAAAGTATGAGTATAGCCTTTTCTAAAAAGACGCAGCTATAATTAAAACATGAGGCACATTAAATATCAAACACTTAATAACTATAAAATATTAGTATTTTGGCAGCTATACTTATACTAAGACTAAATCCGGAACTTTCTGTATTTGGGATATTACCTGCATGATTCCACTGAAATAGAAAATTAAAACATGTCTATCTCTATGAAGAATGTTCTGCTGTATAGTTTTATGACATACTGTGGAAAATTATAGCCACATTTCTATGGAAACAAGCAGGAGGAGGCCCTGCTCCAGGACAAGTATTTTAAAACTTGTTTCATTGCAATAAACACAACCAAACTGGAAAAAAAGGTTTTATTTTAGTCTGTTTTTTGGCTAAAAAGTTGCATAGCGTGGCTTTAACCTGGACTCCTACACCAGGACTAAACCAGGACTAGAACAGAACCAAACTAATTCTACATCAGAAACTGACACAGGACACACTGCACCTACTTTGTATGGTCCTGGGCCCAAACCATGACAAGTATAAAGCCCATATAAGCTCATATGCTCACAAGTTGTTTTGCCACAATTAGAAGATAGAAATGGAAACAAATACCCTTTAGCAAATATTGAGAAAGATAACATTACAAATTGAATGATAAGTCAATACTGTAATGATTGTGCCAGGTCTTTGGTGGGTACTTATCTCTGGCTCAAAAATCTTAAGGAAACTGTTTGCCTTGCCATTGTGTACTGTAGTGTGGGTGTGGAGGTGTTGGGCTTATATGGCTGCTTTAATGCTTCTACGGCTTGTGGGATCTATTATTGATGAACTGCTCTGGTGGTTGTTGCCAAGTAGTGCTGCAATGCCTGTACTATATTTAACTGTCTGATAAAGTTTCAGAATGCTTCTATCTTAAGTCAAAACATGCTAAAAAAGTGCTTTCTCTAATTGGCAGATGCTTGAGGTGTGCCCAATTTATCTATGCTTTGCTATTGCAGCCTTTATATTTTATGCCTGTCTCATATTGGGGTGATTTTGCTGCTTTTGTACAGTGTTCTACTGAAATGTGTTATATTCTTTGTTTTATTGTAATATTGTGAATAATTTTGTGCCCTGGTATGAGTGTGAAGTGGCTTTGGTGATGAGAATGCCTATGAATGTTAATATTAACCAATAATGCTATGTTTCAATTCAATCAATTATATGTATAGCACATTTAAGACAACTTCAGCTGTGCTTCACAATTATTATTGCTTCCCTGGATTGTTTAATATGCTATACTACAAGTGACTCACAAATTAATCTCTCTCTACTTAAATCTCTTTTTATTTCTGATCAAAATTTTCTGGTGGCTTTTGATTCCCTGCTATTCAAATATTACGCGATTAACAAATAAATATGTATTAAAAAATGAAAAACTACATTCATTTGGTGGTGGGAGCTCTCAATGATCAGGGTGGACCTGCTATGATTGAAAGAAAAAAGCCATTTGAACCAGTGTCTGCAAACCCAAAACATAGGTGAAACTGGAGGTCGGGCAGTCCCCCAAACACTTGAGAAAAGAGCTCATGAAACGCTTAAAGGAGGACCTGTCTCTCACTAAGAGTGCAGAGGTAAACATTTAACACTGTACTGTTTAACAAAGTAAGCTACTACTGTTTCTTTACTATTCTGCCTTTTCTTTCTGAGTAGAGTAAAACAAAAATAGTACTTTTAGTCATTTGTTTACAGTGTTCATTGATTCATTCAAGGGTTAGAAAATGTTCATAGGGTTAGAATTGAGGTTTACTCTACACCAGTGGTTCTCAATCTTGCCACGTAAGGTAATATTTGGCTTTTCAAATACCACCAGCCCTAAACCCGGATTATATCATATCATCAGCATAAATTAGGGATAAACCTCAAAACTGAGACTAAACCATGGATAGAGTAGTTCAAAATGATGATTAACCCAAAGGAGGACAACAACATTAATAAACTTGTCTCAAACTGTGACCCCCCCTGTTCCACTAGAGGAAGCCTTCGTACCACAGTTTGAGAAACATTGTTCATTAATAGTGATTCACATCTCTTATTACTCTCTTTTTTTGGTCTTTGTGACCCATGTATTGTTTTCACCCTTCAACAGAAAAATATGCAGGGTATTTTTTTTTGTTTATAATGATTATGTGTGATATGTATATATGTATAAATGCAAATCTAAAATTGCATAACTTGCTGTTAGCATGAAAACCTAACCAAACTGCTTCAGTTGCAGGCTGCCTTGAACATGCTGAACGTTTTCACTTCCTAGCATGACAAAGTAAAACAAACAGTCTGTGTATATTACTAATAATTAATGACAGCTTCCTCCTAGCTTGCTGGCTAAAGTGCCCTGACCTTCCATTATGTAAGCGTACAGTGTGACTCTAGCTGGTGCGTGTGCCTCTGTCCCCCTCTCCTTCACAGGCAGTGGCGCAGGTTATGATTCAGTCTTTTCAGTTGTCCTCATGTGCACTCTTCAACGCTCAGATGCAGGATGTAAGTCACCTCCCAGGAGTTGATTTCCCTCCCGTTGGCCCATATTTTTACGTGCTTCTTGTCCTTGGGGTATTAGTGTGTAATAGCACCTGAAGCATGGGCACTGTGTTTTTGAGTCTTCATCGCTGTGGTCGTGCAGTGGCTCTCTTCTTCTACTCTGTCTCAAGTTTTTCTGTTAATAATTTATAATTTTAATAGTGATACGACTACATTGTAATTCAGACAATAATCTGATATATTTGCTGCAATTCGTTAGAAAAGTCTTGAAAATATGAAAAGATGCTGTTATTGCCGATTTTGTACATAATGGACTAATTTGAAGAAATACTCTTAACCTGTGTATTTATTTTTAAATGGCATTTCAGAGTAGATATGTTCAAAAAATAAATAAAAAGCTAAGTCAGGAGAAACTAGGGGTGGGCGATCTGCCATAAGATTCCTATGACCATTTTCTTAGAGCCAGATCACAATTCAAATTTTATCACAGTTGATGTTTTCTTAATATCTTTATACCATCTTTGAGACGTTAATAAAATTATAAGCTGTTTCTGAACGTCACCCACTCTCTCAAAGCATGTCAGAGACTGACCAATAGGATCAGTGGGTGGGGGAAAGTTTTAGAGCATAGAGCAGCATTAAACAAAAAAGCAATGATTCACGATATGATAATTTGCTCCAAATCGTACATCATTGCATTGATGAGATGACAATTCGATATTTATCACCATATCGCCCAGCCATAGGACAACCTTTCTTCAGCAATAGGGGAAATACATTTCAATTGGATATTTCCTAAGGGCAGTGAATGCGGGTCGAAATGTCCAGATTACATAAAAAGCTGACTCTCGCTCTAAATTTGTAAATATATTATACCTGGTTTTGTCTGTCCCTTCATCCTACAGGAGTTGCTGTGACGTGATCTTGTGTGTTTTTCATTACGCAAAATTAGGACATTATTGTACTGTGACTTTTACCTAGTCAGTTTGGCAGTTCTGTTTGGTTTTGGTTGTTTGGTTTTGGTTGTTGTCCTTATTCCTCACAGCTTTTTTGTTTCTGACCCCAAAGGAGCAGGAGTTCTTACAGAAGCAGCAGCAGGACCTGGACGGTGCCCTGAAGAAGATCATCCAACAACACAAACTGGAAATCTCCACTATAGAGAGAGACTGCCTCAACCACAAGCAGCAGCTCATGAGAGGTCAGTCAAACATTCTATAGTTCACCTACTGTGTCCTTATCAGTGAATGGTGTAGTATATTTGTGTATGGTGCTATTATTTTTGTATTAATTAGTATATGTAGGGCTGCAGTGTAGACCGTTGATTAATCGGTTGATGGGGTCTTTTTAGTTGATTAGTTGACTAAGTATTTTATTTAAATTATAAGGATTTTTATGGAACAACAGCAGACAGGAGAAGTGAGTGAGTTAGCTGAAAATTTGGTAATTGTTGTATGTAAAAAGGCAGATTAAAAATTGTATCTTAAATCTCTCAAATATATTGTTTCTTAGTACTTATTTCTGCTTAAATAGTAGCGATGCACCGATACCAATACTGGTATTGAATATCAGTGTCAATACTGAAAAAATTGCTGGATCGGGTATCGGTTCCATGACATCGTTTCAGCCAATATCCTGGTTGGGCCTTTAATTGGATGTAATAAAATTTTGGCCTAGAACGTCTCATAATGTTTGGACTTTATTTACTCAAAGCTGTTCAGGAGTCATTTGAAGGATAAATGATGCTAGCATAAATTCAGCCTGGAAGATCTAACTGCGCTCCCATCTACCTGCTCCTCAGCCTTCATCACCTCACTCCAGTTACTCCTTCCCGCTGCTCGCCACACCTCCCCTTCATCCAATCAGCCCTCAGTCTACCCAATTTAAACCCCCATTGCAGATGCACGGCCGCTTCAGTTTGTGCCACATCCCTTTTTAGCCGACTAATTGATCGGCACGTTTTCAGTCAACCAAGAATTTCTTTGGTCAGCTGCAGCACTAGGATTCAATTCAAACGATTCAATTAATACATTTTGATTCATAATTTATTCACTTAATCAGTCAGCATTGGTTGTCAGTCTGTGCCAGTTACACTTCAGATCATTAATCATTAAGGTATTCATAAAGGCAAATATCTTGGATACACTGACAGTGTGCAATATCTTAGGAATTTACCCAGCAACCTTTGACTTAACATCTCTACTTGCTTAGCCACTGATCGAATGAGTAATTAACCAGATTTTTAAGCAACTTTGTTTTTAGTGTATTCAGTCTCGTTCAAAACTGGCTGCAGAAATCAATCTCAAATAACAGATTTGAGATTCTGTTTTTTTATCCTATTTTTTTTTATTTGATTAAACTCCAAAATGATGAGAAAAACACATAAAAAACCCTATTGGATTCCCACTCTGCAGCTGCGAGACACTACAGCTTCAGACAGCCAGCGCATTAACATTCAGCGACAAATTGCCCTTGACAAAACGGAAGCCATGTTTAGCCAGCTTCAACTGCGTATGCTAATATCAGTGTTGACACTGAGATAAATGCAAACCAACAGCTGCTTCAGACGCTGTCATGGTGTGAGGTCATCATTGTGGGAGCAGGACATGTCTCAGCACGCCTTCTGCGCTGTTCTCTATGGCTTTTGTTCAGCTAGCATGTGCGTGTGGACTTTGGCATTTAAAATAATATGTGTGTGTTCTGTGTGTGTGCTGTAGCCAGGGAAGCTGCTATGTGGGAGCTGGAGGAGCGCCACCTGCAGGAGAAGCACCAGCAGCTCAAGCAGCAGCTAAAAGACCAGTACTTCCTGCAGAGACATCAGCTGCTCAAGAGGCATGAGAAGGTAACAGTTTGTAGAGAATTACATTTGGTGCTTAATGTGTTCATACCTTTGCTTGGCCCAACCAGCTGCCTAAACATGCATAAAGAATATGCATAAAGCTTTATTTGAACACTGCTCTCTTTTTCAGCCTGTAGTAAGACAAGGTCATGAAAGAGTTTGTACTAAATTCAGTTTAGATCATTTGGGAAAAATGACTAAAATCAGTCCTACACATCGGCCCAAAAATATCAGCCATTGGTTTCTCTGGATTCTAAGCAGGCATCAGCCATGAAAAAAAAACATATTGGTCAATCTCTGCTGAACATCAGTTAATGCATTTACCACCAGAAACTAACCATTTATTCTTTTACATTTTTATTATGTTTCACAAATGTTTCTTAAAGAACCAGTGGTGGATTAGCATGAGTTCCCAAAGTGAGGGTTGCCGCTGGGGATAGCAAGATGATTTCAAGATATGATTTTAACACTGACATTGTATTTAATGTTAAGTTAATATTTTAATTGAAAATAAAACAATAAACAATTAAGTAAATGCCACTTGAAGTTATAATTGGTGTCAATGTCATTTCACAGTGGAGGACTCCCGGCCTTAAAAGTTTGGGAACCCCTGCATTGGAGCATTCATTATTTTTAAATTACCATTCAGAGATGTTATTCTATGTCAACAATTGGTTTTCTGTGCAGTATTTGGTGAGTTGTGTTAATTCCAAAAATTCTTGCTTGTGTAGGAAATGGAGCAGATGCAGCGCTATAACCAGCGCCTGATCGAGGAGCTGAAGAACAAACAGACTCAGGAAAGAGGACGTCTTCCCAAGATCCAGAGGAGTGAAGCCAAAACCAGGATGGCCATGTTTAAGAAGAGCCTCCGCATCTCAGTCACTGCAGCAGTCACTCCAGAGCAGGAGAGGGAGCGCATCAAACAGGTGTGCACAAGAGTTTATTTTATGCAACAATACAATTTCATTTGACACTTAATCAGTCGTTGTCTGCTGTCTGATGCACAAGTTTTTTGGTTTTGGTAGTTTGCTGCTCAGGAGGAGAAGCGTCAGAAGAATGAGAAGCTCCATCAGCATCAAAAACATGAGAATCAGATGAGAGACCTGCAGCTCCAGTGTGACGCCAACGTCCGGGAACTGCAACAGCTGCAGGTAACTACGGAGACGGAGATGTGTACACATTACACACTTGACAGCAACTATGTCAAGACCACAATATTCTTAAGATGAGCTCTGTTTTCCGTAGACCAAAGGTCATTGTTGCAGCATTGTTTATACAGTAACTGTGCACATGCATGTATATGGCAATGCTGAGGACACAGACAAAGGAAATATGATTCTTTCTCTGTAGTCTAAATGCGTTATTGTTCATGTCAAATTCATTATCAGTGATACTGTGCAAAGCCTTGCATTGCTTGTTGTAAGACAAGCAATGCTTTCTTCACCTGATCATTCTAACTAAATATCTGTTTGTCCAATTAGAAGCCATATAATCACAGTGAACCAAAAACCTTTAATATATGGCCAACTTAAAATCTGCCAGTCTGTTAAAATGATGATTTTGCTCTGAATGTTGTTGTGAGGGCAGTTTACTTCTTTCCACTCCTTGATGACATGTGCTCACTTGTGTTGTTTTAGAATGAGAAATGCCATCTGCTGATCGAACACGAGACACAGAAGCTGAAAGAACTTGACGAAGAGCACAACCAAGAAATAAAAGAATGGAGAGAGAAGCTGAGGCCCCGGAAAAAGGTAAAAAGTTTTTTATGTGGCTTTTATTGTGCAGCCTTAGTGTAATCCAATTCAAAACCACTGACCTGTATGTGCTGCCCCCTGCAGGCACTGGAGGAGGAGTTCCAGAGGAAGCTCCAGGAGCAGGAAGTCTTCTTCAAAATGAGCGGAGAGTCTGAATGCCTTAATCCCACCACTCAGAGTCGAGTGTCCAAGTTCTACCCCATTCCCAACATGCACAACTCCGGTGTATAACCTCCTATGAGCACCAAGATGCACTTATAGACTCTAGTGAGGGGAGAGATGGAGGATCCAGTTAACCATGAAAATGTCCAAACACAATGGATTTTACCACATGGGAGCATGACGTGCCTAACCCAAGTACACTCTTACACCAAGAGACCATTCCTCCCTCCCTCATGATGGTTAGGACCCAAAGAAAAAAAAAAAAAATTTCGCACTTTTCCTAGCATGTTCACATTGGTAGCCTAATATTAATCCCAGCTTCCCTCAATTACCTAAATGTTCAAATTAGGAACACAAAAAATATTAGTGTCAAAGATATAATTTGGGTCGTGGAAAGTTTGCATTTTACTCTTCAGACATGAAAAAAAATGTCATAGTAAAAAAAAGCTGATGTCTATTCTGAATGAAAAAAAAATTTAACATGAACCTACATATAAGGTGAATCACACATTGTGATGATGACTGTATTCTACTGAGTTAAATCAGCGAGAACATACTTTTATAAAATCATTTTCCATGACTTGTTTCTCATGGGAAAACCTCAAGATGATGATATGCTGTACATCTGATAACCTTTAGGGAGTTGCTTTGAGCTAATGTTTAAATATATGAAGACACATGGATGCTAAAGGAATGTAATGCTGTTTATTTGCACTGTTTTGCCACATTGGTTAATGATTAAATATGCAGTTTGCTAACTGTCTCTTATGACCGTATAGTAACTTTTGCTGCTTCTGTCTGTTCAAATTACAGACCGACTGAAATCATAAAACATTGCCATCTTCCATTTTAATTTTTCCTTTTATTCCAAAAAACTTATTTTATTCTTATAGTTTTTAAAATCACATATCTAGCTTGCTGTCCCATGTATGACACGTTACAAAGAAATTCTCATTTTATTTTATGAATGTATGTGGTCTTTATAAATCCAAGATTATGCTGCATTATTTTGCCATTGCTTAACTGTTGATCCTCTCATTGCTGTTATCAGTGCTGAATGATGTTTTATATTTTGTTTGGTCACAGGATTTGTTTATAATTTGACTACAATGATTAGTATGCATTTCTTATGTCAAACCAAATGTATTTTAAGTTGTCTTTATTAATGTAAATAAAATATTGACTGTTTTTATTATCTGTTGTCCATTTTTTTACCTGTACTGTCTGCCGTGCATCAAGCATAACATGAATTAAGGGTGGACTGTGTAACTTTTCTAGTTGGGGGTCAATCACATGCTCTCCATGGAGATGTTATTGCTTTGCCTAGAAATTTCCACAGCATGACATTAAAGTTGTCTGTCTTGCATTTATTCAATTATAGATGTTTTTTTTTTTCTTACTGTGAACTGGGTCACCTGTTCACAGATCTGACCTGTAACATGGCCTGGTGGCATGATCTGTCTTCATGGAGATAGATGGTTAATGCCATACTGTTGAACATCTGGGAAAAGCAAGAACATCCACATGGAAACAAGCAGCTGGAGAATCCTTCACCAGTAAAGTTACATAATGTGCCTTTAAGACCACATAAAATCTGTCAACCCTCCAGTTATGCACTGTTCCCCATAGTTTATTTTACACATAAATCACTCACAATTCCAAAAAATAAATTTATTCAAATATAGCATTTTAATGTAAATCATGATCATCTTTCCAACACTTTATAAAGAGTATATTTCAGTGCTCCATTTTACAAAAATATACAAACCAATGAAGAATTTCGCGTGATTATCTGACTCTATCTTTTGCCTTCAATGCTATGTTCATCATTGCACCTTTCAAGTAAAACTACCCTCAGTTCATTCATTGTGTACATTTGAAAGATAACTCACTATTTATGCATTTTAAAATCTGATTTAAATGAGTAAACCCGTCTTAAAATATTGGCTTAAATGGATAATGATTTGCTATAGCCCTTTGGTTGACAATGACATTTAACAAGTGTACAGTCCTTATTACAATATAGTCCTCCAAAAATACAAAACACAACAATAAATGACACGCTGCACAAAACAAGCGCAAATGCCAATCAAACAATATTTCTTTTAAAAGTATAAAAGCAAGCTTCTAACTCGGCAAGTAAACATTATACACCCATGTCTAAAATCAGTCATTCACCCTTCTAAGTAACATTTCAGTACGGAGAGACAGATGCATTTGGCCACTTTTATTTATCCACAAACATGTGCAAGATTGAGCATTTAAAACTGATAAATTGCTACGAAGTTTAAAATCTACAAGTGACTAAAAGTGAAATGCAGACGACCCAGTAGAATCAAATGTTCAACCTCCGTCAGCTGGGCGAAGGTCTTTGTGACGAAGACCATTCACTCTTTTGGCTGAAAGAGAGGACAGTTTTAAATTTATAAAGTTTAAGTATATATATAAGATTGAGTTGGGGCTTGTAGTTTGACAAATTGTACCTGTATCTCTCTTCTGGAGTCTGTGTGGAATTTGTACAGTGTATGATCCTGGTAATCCCGGTAGACCTGGTTGTCCCGGATCACCTGGAAAATATAAAAATAGTATATACTTATGGTACATTCAGAGCTATGTCTACAAACCCTCTTCTATTACCTTTGTCTCCCTTGGGTCCTGGGTAGCCCCTTTCCCCTCGGGGACCGGGTTGTCCTGCAGGGCCTGGGATGGTGCCATGTGCTGTAACAAAGCAGGAGATGTAGTGACAGTTAGGCTACAGTTTCCAATTTCAGTTATAAACGCTCTGCTGTCTGTTTAGAGTTTACACTGCTTTACTAAGATGGAAAGTCACTATGGTTGAAAACCTGTACATTTACATTTCTAGTATCTGACAGGATCAATAGAGTAATTGATTAAACTAATCGTAGTAACATTGTGTTAGCAAACCAAAAAGACAGAATTCATCTTTAAAAGGTAAAACAACAAATAATGAGTAAGTGGATGTCCAGTGTGTGAAGTCAACTGTCACAGAGAGACTATATGAGCTGTGGTCGATCGCAGGCTTTGTGGACTTACTAAACAAGGACAGTACGCTTGATGCCTGTGGTCAATTATAAAGGAAATTCAGAAATTCCACTTGTAAATGACTAAAAGAAGTGAGTGTGAGTCCAATGCAGGACATTTATTAGTGGCCCTAATATGTAGCTCTGAGTAGCTGAGTTCCTGGACACACGTTCAGAGGAGACACTCCAGGTCTGTTTGTGATGAGGAAACAACATTATAACATAGATCAGAAAATAGTGTAATATGGGCCTTTTAAATACTGCCAACAGATAAATAATGATGCATTTTTAGTGCTTGATGTCAAATTTATATTGGAATCATGAACTATTCAATAATATAATATTGTATTCACAATGTATAATAAATGTAGTTTTGTACAGCTGACTGCTATCACTCTCTAGATCACCATGGAGATGAATCTAAAATGTGCATGTCACCCTGGTACCTGTTCACGTCTGAGGACGACGCCCACGTCTACGACAAGGACTTCGACCTAGAGGCTCTGCTCTGCCCCGCGCCTACAAGGGATGATCAAGAGCCCAAGGAGACTCAACTGGTGTCTCCCAACATCCAGGACTCCTCAAACCCAGAGGAAAGAAGTTCGGTCTAGGTACTAACACCCCTGGACGAGAGCGCTCTGGTCAGGGCACTCCTCAAAAAGTTGTAGCAAACGAGGGCCGAGCTCGCAGATCAGGTCCAAATAAGCCAATCACTGGACTGCAAGCTCAAGACTCAGGAGAGGATTGACCAAGACTTGAGGATCCAAAACCTCACTGATGCCTTCTAAAAGACGGAAAAAGAACTCCAAGATCTCACTAATTTCCATCGTGAGATCAGATGCCCGCACATCAAGATAATACAGCAGATGGTGGGGGTGAAACAGGAGCTTGACAACATCAAAAATGTCACAGCAAAAACTAATGTGGCAGACTTGGAGTTGCAAAAAGTCACTGCTATGTCACTGCTCAAAAAGACAGAGAAGGAGTTGGATGCCCACATCAGTGCACATAAACAGATCAGAAACCTGTGCATCAGCGTAGTACAGGAGAATGAGCAGCAAAACAGGCGCTTCACAACGCCAAAAACATTACAGCAAAAATGAACGTAACAGAGTTGGTGTTGCACAAAATCAAGGACAAGCTCCAAAAGACAGAGAAAAGATGGCTGACTTCACCAGAGTACATAACGACATCAGATACCATTTTCACAATGCACTGAGCAACAAAATAGGGCTTACACAAGAACTGGCCTTTGCCAAAAGGGCCATGGAAACAATGAGCAATACACTTAGAGAGAAGGACATTGTAATCGCTGCACTCAAACACCAATCAGTCCGGCAAAACCAGGGCCACCAAGCAGAAATGGGAGAACAAAAGACCGCCAATGATGGACAATATAACAAACATTAAGAGATGAGAAGAGGAGATGTCCAGAAAGGTGAACGAGTTATCTTCAAAGCTGCAGTCATCTGAGAAGGAGGTGTGCTTCCTAAAAATGGAGAAGAAGAATCTGGAGTCTGCTCTTAAGAAAAGCGAGGAACAAAGGACACATCAATCTGCTCAACTGAAAAGACGAGTGGAGGAGCAGTGGAGGTGGCCCAGGCGTCACCAGCACTAAGGCACCTCCAAACATGACCCTTTACCCTTGCATTAAGACAAAATAAAACTCAAATAGTTTTAAATACCTGTTATTTGTGTTTTATTGTTTTACCAGTACCTGATTTAGATGCCAGCCACTGGCATCTAAATCAGTGACTATAATAGTGACCAGTGACCTGCGTAATAGTGACCATATAAATGGATAACAGGATATTGGTGAAATCAATCAGGTTTCTTAGTAGTAGTAAGAAGTAGTTGTAGAAGTAGTAGTACTGGCAAAGTAATCAAACAATTACCATGAAGAAAAACAAACCATGTTATAGTTATTGAGGTCTGGTATTAGAATGGTCCCCAGAATAGAAGATAAGTGCTTTAATTAAGGTCTTTTTAGACTTTTTTGTTTGCCACATCCAGCTATTAAAAAGGATGGACACAGAAGCCAAAACCTTATAAAAGCCACAAGATTTTTAAATGGGTCATCATCATCATTTGGCAATGTCATTTTGTACCAGTGGTGGAAGAAGTACTCAATTTTGTTACTTAAGTAAAAGTACAGATACTGGAGCAAAAAATACTCAAGTAAAAGTAAAAGTATCACATGGAAAAGTATACTTAATAGTAAAAAGTTATTCCTCACTTACCTTATGCATTTGGAGCATCTTAATTACTCATCACAAAAAGCGATTTTCGCAACTCTCAGAGACCAGTTTGTAGTTTTGCCGTGATGGTAAGCTAACAGCTAGCATGCTAACGTGTACTTCCTGATTATTGGACCATAAAATACTTTCTAATTAGATGCAGACATCACACAGTGGACTTATTTGGACCTCAGGAGCTGCTTATACAATATATATTTACTGGGGCAAAACAAATTTTGCTCAAACACATGGAAAAATCAGGTACAGGCTCTTTAATACATAATCAAACTTGCACGAATGCATGGTTAAAAACACAATTTAGCATAAAACTGTAAATCTTTTAAGTGTGTACAATGTGTTCAGAGATTAGCACTGTCCTTGGTAGGCAAGTAATTTATTTAGAAACACTTTGTGTTCTTACCTCTGAAGAAGTCCATCAGGTCAGCAGTGATATTGCCATAGGAGGCCAGGACACGGCTGTATCCTGGGGGGCCGGGGGGGCCTGGTGGACCAGGGGGGCCCTGAATAGCGCGAACTTGAGTTCTCAGAGGCCCATCTACCAGATACTCCTGCAGGAGGCCTTGATCTGACCAACAGTAAAAGAAAAAACATGAAGCTTGTGTGACAGTATACTTCTGCAGTGTGAACTCAGGGCTACTCACTCTTAATGTAGTCTGTGACTTTCATGGCTACATTAGAGTAATCCAGAGTCTCTGTGAGCCCGCTGATATCGATCTCTTTGATCTGAGTCCCATGGGTGCCATAGCGAGAATCACCCTGAGAGAAGCTGTGGCTCTGAGTCTGGGTGCTGATGAAACCTGGTTCTCCGCGGTCTCCCTTCTGCCCTTTTGGCCCTGGAGGTCCCATGATGGAGCGACGAACACTCTCACCTGACAACACAAATCATTTATTATATAAATCTGAAATGGTTTGACTTAAAGGTCTGCCTTCAGTCACACTGTGTAAGATGTGGGTGAAGTACTCACTGGACAGATACTCCTGCACTTCAGAGCGGATACTCTCTCGGGGGAAGTTTCCACTGTACGTGACAGAGCCACTGTAACTGCCTGGTGGTCCCTGTGGGCCTGGAGGACCTGGAGGGCCTGGCAAACCTCGTACCCCAGAAGCTGAAAACACAAGAATATAACACAATAGTGGCATTTCACCATAGCAATGGCAATGGTCCTTCATCACCATATTACATCTTTTGAACGGGGAATGGTCTTCACAAAAACCTTCAACTTAAATAATTATTTGCCTGAAACCCATGACTGAAAAGAAGGTATGATGCATTGACCCTGAACTTACTCTGTATGTATCTCTGGATGTCCTCAAAGCTATAGCTGCGACCTCCTGAGCCATAGACTGTGGAGGTGGACACTCCAGGAGGTCCCTGGGGTCCAGGGGGACCAGGTAGTCCTGGGACACCAGGTGGACCTGGGGGTCCAGCATTACTGTGCTGCAGAGCAGAGTTCATCCACGAGCGGAATTCTGAATCTAAGTGTGCACAAATAATAATTAAATACAACATCATGATGACGACAACATATGTTTTCTTCAGTCTGAAAGAGACCATACTTCTCATAAGTGCAGAGTAATCAATGGTGGCTGTAGTGAATCCTGAGCCTCCAGGGCCTGGGGGTCCAGCAGGTCCAGGTGGTCCTGGTGGTCCTCGAGTGAGTCCTCTGTCTGCACAGACAGACCCAGTCAGGAGTCAGACTAAAACATCATTCATTTAGAGAGTGTGTGATGAGCGCCTTTACCAGTGATGATTTTGATGACATAAGTGGCTATCTGCTCTATCGTGTAACCGCCATAAGTCCCCTCGACTGTTGCTCCCGGTGGTCCAGGTGGTCCTTGTGGGCCTGGTGGTCCTACCACATATCTCCTCACATCATCTCCTACAAGAGCACAGTTGAAAAGACGTTTTGTTTACAATGTTCACTAATGTCTTTGTTGTATCAATCTGACTCTGTACTCACTCTGTAACAATGCTATTAGAGTGCCGACTGTCAGAGAGCCCTGACCCGGGGGCCCAGGTGGTCCTGGAGGTCCTGGTATACCGATTCTCACACTAGAGCTTGACCCTTAACAGAATAAGAAGGTTTTAGGAAGGCTGTCAAGTTATAATCTACACAAAATTTCATAACTTTGCATTTAAGCCTACGTTGTAAGTATGCAATGATCCGAGCAGACAGGTCCTCTAGGGAGCCAGTGTAGGAACCGGGAGCACCAGGAGGCCCGGGGGGGCCTGGAGGTCCTTGTACACCAAACTGACCACTGCGGCCTGAATGTGCAAATAACACAGCATTTAACATCTCATTCTTTAGTTAGAGAGGTTATAGTCAGGTGAGGTTACTAAAATCAAAGGTCCATACTTATGTATTCACTGATGTACTGGCGTATGTCACTGGAAGAAGAGAACGAGCCTGGCTGTCCAGGTGGTCCTGGGGGTCCAGGAGGACCGGGTGGGCCAGCAGTGACTGACACTGAGCCTGGTAAAATCAACACATTTCATCCTTAATAATGTAATAATAATGTTTCTGTTATATATGCAATGTAGCTGAGGTGTCTTGCCCAAGAAAGGATATAATAATGGTAAGCATTTGCCAGTATCAGATATGTTTCTATAGCATCTGAGATACTAAACCCATAAAAATGAGACATACCTCTTGATGTGCCGGGAATACCCGGGACTCCAGGATCTCCTTAAAAGACAAAAATAAAAGTGTCAAAATGACACAAATTCACCCAAAGCGATGCTATATTTGGAGGCTGGGGTTACCTTTGATTCCCTGTGGTCCCTGGCGCCCGGGTGGCCCTGGTGGGCCTGGTGGGCCCTGCACAGTCTGCACTCCACTGTAAGAAACTGTAAAGGCTTTGAGGTCAGCAACATTCATGTTTCACTACAAAGACCGGTTAGCATTATCTTAAGACTTACCTGTGTTTCCTGGTTCACCTGAAAAACAGTGCAGAATACACACAGTAGTGTATTTTATTATTGTAAAGTGAAGATAGACAGACATATAACAAAAAAGTTAATAACTTAATAACACATACCTGGGAGGCCTCTTGGTCCTTGGGCTCCTGCAGAGATGATTATTTATTGCCTTATTGCACCAATGTTACACTTTTAAATAAAGACCATATTACTTCTTCTACACATACCTGTTGATCCCTTTTGTCCAGGAGGCCCAGGTGGTCCTGGTGGCCCGGTGTAGTATGTTGTACCTGCAAAGCATCACAGTGTCTTTTAGGGTTAGACTAATGCAAGACTATTATTTTATTGTAACACTGTACATGCCTGAGCTGGAAGCAAAGCCTGAATCTCCTCTGTCTCCTTTAGGCCCTGGTCTACCATACCCTAATGAGAAAAAATGTATGTGATTAGTTTCAAATACTTTAGAACACTAAAAAATGTTTTGTGATACTTGCCAGGCTGGCCAGGTGGACCAGGAGGCCCAGGAGGACCTTGTCTTGAATCTCCTAAAATATGATCAAGTTTAACAGCGACTTGTATAATCAGAGAGGGATCATGACTTATTATTTTATAAGATGTTACCTGGACGCCCAGGAGGTCCTGGGGGGCCGGGGGGCCCTGGGGGTCCAACTACTCCCGACACTCCACCTGCAGAATACTGGCCTAAACAAAAACATAGCACAGTATAAACGTGTGAGTGAAGGTGAGGCAGCTTCAGAGCTATTCGTTTTTAAGCACTTACTTTGGGTTCTACTTGAGCTAATAGTTTCACTGGTTCTCACGCTTACTCCTGGCTCCCCTTTGTCGCCCCTGTCACCTTTAGGACCTTAAACCAAAACAAAGCATTTGATATATTATGTGGAAGGCAAATGGTATTGGAGTTTCTAGAAAGGAGAAGACCTACCAGTCTGACCAGGAAGGCCAGCAGGACCGATGGGACCTAAACAGTAGAGGTATAATGAGATATGAATAGATACGTATGACATAGATTTTATGTGAACATTTGTGACTAATCTGACAGTGGAGGTTCAGACCTGATAATCCTGGAGGTCCAGCAGGACCAGGTGGACCAGCAGGACCTGGGGGTCCTGGGATGCCCACAGAGGTAGAACCAGCTAGAAAACAACATGGAATTATCATCTTAATCCTGTATAGAAGTTCTCAACAATCTGAGGGAGAGATTACAGGGGGTTCCCAAAGCTCTATCTGGTCAGACACAATATAACTCATGTGAAGTAAATCACACTCATATGATTGGAAAAGGGTCATTCGGGGAAAACACTTTCTTTATTTGTCAAATAAATGTGGGTTAGGCATAATTTTTACCATAATGCAATTGTGGGGGCCACAGTTAACTGGACTGGTATGAGGGGAGGCTTCATGGAATAAAAAAGATTGGGAACCATTATGCTACAGTATTTCAGTGAGACAAGTGCTGACCTGTTTTCTTACCTGCATTAATGATCCTTCCTGGTTCACCAGGTTCACCTAAAACATGAAAAGGAAAGAGATATAATGTTTTTCATCATATGTTTAAACATTTCAAATAAAGTTGAGCTGTGACATTACCTTTGGCTCCGGGACGTCCTGGAATTCCTGCGATTCCTAAAACCAAAACAAACACAAAGTGGGTTGATTGTACACAGTGTCCATGCTGAATGCACTTTACACTGTCATGAAGACTAGAGCATTACCTGGTGGTCCTTGAAGCCCAGTTTGACCTGTAATAATTGTACAAAATAATAAATGAGTCTGAATGACAGGTATAAGGTGATTCTAGTGGGGTGGTTTCTGAGGTTACCTGGCAGACCAGCATCTCCAGGAGGACCAGCCGGGCCTCGGAGTCCTGGAGGTCCAACAGGGCCTTGGTCACCTATGAACCAAGAAGAACCATGAGAGATCAATACTTTTCAATTGATACATTCAAAATAATAATAA
>KN481376.1:62214-90374 GCA_000787095.1 Periophthalmodon schlosseri
AAGCATCTGTTTTGTACCTCTTGAACCTTTTGCACCATCTTGTCCAGAAAGACCTTATAAAAGAAAAAATAAATACTAAATCAGGCACCTCAGTATTACATTTGCTTGTGCTGTTAAATCCACATTGAACACTAGAGGGAGGCATGTAACCCACTGCCCTCTCATGGTAAACTAGTGTTATTACAGCTGTTTACAGATAATGGTGATAGATTAGTAATAGATTGTAGAGATTACACAGTACATACTCAGGTCTTGACTGCATTAAAGCCCCTTGACCCAAATTAAGTGATGTCACTGACTCACCCATTGATCCTTTGGGTCCCTTCTCTCCCGCTGGACCAGGTGCTCCAGGTACACCAATATCACCTGAGAATAGAAAATGTATTAAAACACTTTTCCTAAAGGCATATTTTTTTTTACATATTTTGTTTTTTAAATAAAAATGTGTGTGTCCAGATAGCATACATGTTTGTATTGATATGGTAAAAAAATATCTCATTAGGGTTTTGTGTGTGAAGTTACTGGAATTACTGACCTGGCAGACCCCTTGGACCTTTGTCACCTGATTCACCTAGAGACAAGCCAAGATTTAATTATATGTGAAGGATGTTTGACCAATGAAATAGAGGCCTAATGTCTATAAAACAAACCTTTGAGACCTTGAAATCCAGGAAGTCCTCTGTCACCTAGGCACAGGATGTAACACAATAATTTCATTCAAAGACACATTGGTGTAATCCCTCATCCATTCAAAGATTTTATCATAATTTTACAAAAGCTACCTTTGGGCCCTGGTAATCCTGGTTCCCCACGGAATCCTTGCACACCTGGTTGGCCTATTAAAATACATTGCGAGTGATATAATGAAGTCATAATATACATAATATAATACAAACTGCTGACAGTAATACATGTCCCCCAGCTATAAATGAGAGTAATAAAAATACAACTCACCTGGAGGTCCACCATGGCCAGGAGATCCTGCTAATCCTAAATATATGAACAATAAGAAGACATTGTAATGAACAGATGTAATGTTGCAAAAGCTTGACTTTCTCAGATGCTTAGCTGTATCATTTGAGTAGTTGGTCCAAACAGACCAACACATTAGTGGAGTATTTACTACTCTAACTGACTTTCATTACCAAGAGATTTTAAACCATGCTTTGTTTGTATAGCATCCTGTGAGTCTGGTCAGAGCAGGTCATCTGGACCTGAGGCAAGATTTGAACCCCCCGCCCTATTCCTCATTTTTAAGCAGAAGCTAAAGTGTAATTTGCATAATATGAACTGAACACATCTCTAGGGTCTTAATCCAAAGCTGTAGACAGAAAGTACTTCCTGAAATAACTATGTTAAAACTATATTCATACACTACCAGTCAAAAGTTAAGACACACCTTCTTATTCAATGTATTTTTTTGGGTTTTTTTTTTACTGCTTTCTACATTTTAGATACTTACAGAAGACATCAAATATGAAGTGAAATACATGGAATTATTATCAAATAAAAAAGTTAAATAACTTAAATAAATCACTTTTTTTATTTTATATTCAAATCCTCAAAGTTTTGCTCAAACCCTTTGCTTTGTCAACATTTTTTAGTATAGTTATTTAACTTTTTTTCTCTACTACATAATTTCATATATCTTGCTTCATATATTTGATGTCTGCCGTATGTATCTAAAATGTAGAAAGCAGTAAACGTGAAGGAAAAAAAACACTGAATGAGAGGGTGTGTCCAAACTTTTGACTGGTGTTGTTTAAACATACACTACTACGATGTCAAAAAAATTTTTCGACAAAGCAAAGGGAGACTACTTTGAAGATTTGAATATAAAATAGTTACATAGAGTTATTTAACATTTTTCTTTGCTACCTAATTCCATATATCTTACTTCATATAGTTGATGTCTTCTGTATGTATATAAAATGTAGAAAGTAGTAAAAATTAAGAAAAAAAACACTGAGTGAAAGGGCGTGTTCAAACTTTTGACTGGATGTACTCCACACTGGACTGTAGCTGGTTGGGACTGCATGTGACACATAAAGAGGGTAAACAAAGCAACCAGTCAGCTTCTCCAAATTCAAATTTAGGCCAATTAACAAAAAAAAATGTAAATATTGGATTGGAGTCAAGTATACAATGATTGGTTACAGGACTTTGCATAATTACAACTAACTCACTTAATATTTACACTAAATAAACGGTTTAAGACTGATCAACCAAAAAACATAAAAAGTAAAAAAAAGTACTAGCTACATTTGGTAACATTTCTTAGATTAACAATATTATCAATCTACTGAAGTTCAGATTAATGTCCTTGATAGACCTGCTGGGTATTAGGCTTGTTTCTGTTTTTTTTTTATGTTATTATTTATTTTTCGTATTTTAACCAAAGAAAATTGGACTTGAAATAAGAAATCTCATTCCACTGGACAATACTATGAGAAAAATTAAACTTATACATTAAACCAGAGAGAAATCAAATAATTTCTAATTATTCAAACTTTTGCAGGGTAAATGTGATCAAGAGGTCAAAGCTCTCAGTGCTGCCCTCTGGTGAAATCTATACGGATTGCACCATGTGGTAATAATCATTTCAACTGGATATTATTGATGCCTTTTGTCTTCTATTAAATCACGTACCTTTTGGTCCGACAGGGCCCATAATTCCAGGAACACCAGGCTCACCAGCAGCACCTGCACACATGCACGCACACACACACACACACACACACGTCAGTCACAGCTCTCCACTTCTGGCTGTAATTACATTGTCTCAGCTTGAAGAACAGAGTGTATACCTTTGTCTCCTTTCTCTCCAAAACCATGTGGTCCTGGCTCTCCTCTGGGGCCTGGTGGACCCTCACGGCCCCTGATACCTGGGGGTCCCTCGGGTCCGCCTTCACCTGGACACAAAAAATAAATATGTGTCAGAAGTATGGCCAAAGCTTAAACTTTGATATGGAATAGGAAAAAAAGTTTGTGATCTAACTTTATTTTGAGTACTTTTTGCCCAAACCATCTTTATTTAAATATGTCTACTATACTATATATTCTACTATTTTTTCCTTTTTATAATTGCACCTCAATTTACAAAGCATACTTCTCTTCCGTTAAATCATTTAGACTGTTTAGATGCAATATATACATACCCATACTTCCTTTTTGGCCTTTAGGACCCTCAGGACCAGCATGACCCATGGGACCTGGGGGCAAAGGTCATTATAAATTGTGCGCTCAGTTAAATCATAACAAAAACATAATTGTATTTTTAATCCTCACCTGGAATTCCTGGGTAACCTGTTTCTCCTGTTGGGAAAGAAATGAACAGATCATGATAAATGTATTGATCTAGTACATGGCAACTACATAAAATAAATGAATACTAATTTGGAACCTTTTAATCCTGGATCCCCTGTTAAAAGAGATAGATATTCACAATTAATATAAAACAGTATGTAAATCATTATGTTATTATGTGATTTAATATTCTTTACCTTTAGGTCCAGGTAGCCCCCGCTCTCCTTGAACAGAAGACGCTAAATACGCTAAAGCAGAGAACACCTGCCATCAATAACAGTCAATTTATAAACATTTATTGGCAAAAATTTGTTTGTGTTTTTTTACCCCTGAATGCTTGTGACTGCAGCTCAGTTCTCAACGTGTGCTGGATGGCCAACTGTAGAGTGGCCGCATCCAGTTGCCCTCCGCTCCAGGTAAAGCCGGCCCCCCCAGCGTTGCCTCCACTGTATCTGGTGCCCGAGGTGTAGCTAGTGCCGCTATAGCTAGTTCCACTGCTGCTCTCCGTGTACCTACTGTAGATGTAGAGACAGTAAACAATAACAATGAAACTAATTTAAGCCACTGACACAATAAGATTAAAGCAAGATTAATCCCCAGAAACTATTCTAAATGTATAATATTGTCAATACACATGAGCTACACCAAATATAGCAGAATGATGTAGCTACATAAGTTTGTATCTATAATGGGTCAAAGAAATTCAGTTCAGTTAATTTAAAGAGGGGGTATTTTACTTCTATGGGGTATTAACTGTAACACATAACATATTTAGATCACCATGTTACCTTTTATTGTTTTGAAAATGCTATATTCGCAGAAAACAACATATTAACATGTTTTATAAGTTTCACTTTTGTTTTGGATGCTCTGAGTCTTCCCTCTCTCTGCTCCCCCTTCACAGCGCCATCACAACACAGTCAGTGTGCATCCCGCTAATGAAACTACTGCACATCGCATCAGGTTTGTCAACTTGCTGTGTACAGTTTTGTATCATGCTTTTGTATATTAATCAAGAATTATCGTTTGGGAGCATGGATGATGTAGGCTTGTGGGCGGAGCATTGCACAGAATCTTACAGCTAACCGTAAGGAGGGTTCAAATACGGTCCCTGTGCAATAGTTAAATAACTGAAACATGCATGGATGACATCTAAAACCTCTTCAGGCGTGTTTTGATGAGGGAACAATGTTATAACATGATAGAAAGCTAAATAAAAAAAAAAAAAAAATGCACAATACCCCCTCTTTTAAACAAAAATGCACATGTCATTTACTAGTCTGGGTCAACTTGGTCAAAATAAAACCTTAACAAAGATAAAACAAAGACTTAATAAGAAAAATCATGAATACAATCTGCCTTTTTGTCCATTTTACTTTCCAAAAACAGTTCACTTCTGTGAAATGGAAAACTATTGTTGTGATATATTTATTTTCTCATGATATCAATTATTGCATCAGCAAAAATTACGTTATCAATATATATTTTGCGATATTGTGCAGCCCTAATTGTGAAAAGCCTATGTGTACCTGGTATCAGTGATGGTGCCAGTTCCTGTTCCTCCGCTGGTGCCCCCTCCACCTCCTCCAAAGTAGATGATGGTGTTCCCTGCTCCATTGCTGCCTCCTCCACCAGTCCCTCCTCCAAGCGTTCCCCCAACACCACCTGCCCCTGCACCGGTTGCCCCTGCACCGGTTGACCCTGCACCGGTTGACCCTGCACCGGTTGACCCTCCACCTCCAACAATAGTCACTCCACTTGAACCAGTGTCGGTAGCTCCACCCGCAGCGCCCCCTGCTGTTCCTCCAGCGGTACCACCAGCTCCGACTCCCACACCAATTCCTATCCGTGAATCTGTGCTAGACCCCGCCCCTCCTGCTGCTCCGGCCCCTCCCACTGCTCCAGTCCCTCCTGCTCCAACAGCCCCTCCTCCTCCCAGGTAGAGCTTGTTGTCAGTACTGGACCCTGCGCCGCCTGCTCCGTCGACATAAGTGTTGATTTCGTTTCCACCCGAGAAGCGGCTGGTGCGGGCGGCAGTGACGGCGGACTCCGCCTCCAGTGTAGCAACACGGTTCTTTAGCTTTCTCACATCCTCCGCTGAAAAAGATACAAAATTACACACATTAATCATATACATTTTTTGTAATTAAATATAGGCTTCTAACAAACTGCTTTTTGACAAATTGCAAGTATGAAAAGCATCATAGTTTGATTATTTGAACTGGACACTTATGGCTAGGTGATATGACAAAAAAAACAATATTTTCTTCCTCATTAACAAGAAGACAGATTTTAATCAATGCCACTTAAAGGTAACTTTCTGGAGGTGGCATGTCATCAGCATGATTCCATGGAAACATAAAGTTAAAACCATACTTGGGAACATTCTCCATGGAGATAGATAGTAAGGACACATTTTTTCTACGTTTTTCAGTATAATAAAAACAATTCTTTAACTGCTTTTGGGGTTAAAAAGTTACATACTGGGACTTTAACACAAAAATACCCCAAAAGTCTGAACTCTGCTCCAAACCACATTCTTTTACTGACAGAGGACTGACTTTAGACTTCTTCATTAAAAAGCCCCATAGCATAAAACAAGCATCACTGATCACTTGGCCATAATTATGGCAAATCTGTTTCTAAATGTTTAATTTCAGTTCAAAGCCAAATAAAAATATAACATGAGAGTGATTTATTTTACTTCCAAAGTGTTTTCTGTTCTAAATTACACATTGTATCTTACATAAGAGAATTCCACTCTGATGCACTCTGATGATGTTTTGAGAAATCCAAGGGTTATATCAGTTCAGATGAGCCCATTTGTAGCATATTAAAAAGTTGAAAGGAGGCAGATTGGACACAGATGCATGAACAATCCCAGCCAAAAGTCCACATTTTTACATTTGCACAGTACAGCCCATCCACACTGTTTTTATGTCATAAGTTCTTAAGGACATTTCCTCCTTTCACCATTGTGTCCCTTTCCAATGCATGGATCTCTTCATGTAATAGTCTGCCGTGGACTATGCAAAACCCAGTCTGGATTTGAGTAATCTGTTTTTCTGCCAAAATCTAATTAGACCAAGTCATTTGAGGAGACACAGCCATTCCCCTAGACAGAGAAATTGCAAATATGTAGGACAACCATGTGCATGATAAATGGATAATAATTAATGAAAATTTCACACCATATCTGGTGTTTTAAATACAATCTTCAACAGACTGAAATTGGCCATAATAGGGCTAATACAGGTCAAATGTTATAGTATAGATTTTTACTTGTGCATGATTAAACCCATGACTTAAATAGGCAGGTCTGCACAAACTAGTTCATACAAGGACAATTTCCTGTTAAAGTTCTGCCGCTGGATTATTTCAGGGAGATTGGCCAGGAGGGCTGTCAAAAATATTGAAAATTAGATGTTAATAAATATTAAAACTAGTATAGAAACTAAGTATGCATTAGAACAAGTATTGATACTAAAAAGTCACATTCACAGAATAGAAATGAACCTTTTCTCAATCGCTTTAGAATGATCTTGAGCTGTATATAACCACATTGACCAATACGCCCACGGACCACTACGGAATTTACCTGGATGACTGAGGGATTACATAGATATAAGGTCACATGGTAACATAAAAGAAAGTGCTATTACTCAATGTTGAAAATATCATTCTACTGTCTAAGTAAAGAGTGTTTTTTATTATCATCGTGGTATCGGAAACGGTATTGAGATTATTCCTTAGTATCCAAATCGAGAAATTTTAGCATCGTGACAACACTACTGGCCAAGAATAAGATTGAAGTGAAAAGAGGAAGTGAAAACTAAACATGATATTTACCTGCTGTTTTTTTTATTATGTATCACCACTAGAGGGCCCCACCACAGTTTGAGAACCGCTAGAGGCCATAAACTGTATAATAATTTTCAAATAATTTAGAGGCTTGTGCATACTTTGAACACGTCTTTTTGTTTAGTTCCCGTTAATAAAGTGAAAAGCAATGATGATGAGTGATGTCATTATGCAACAATGCCCTAACGCCGCTCCACTGACAATGAATGCCAGACCTATTGGCACTACCACAATGCTTCCAGATCAAATTTCCAGGCAGAGGAATGCACTTACTTTCTCATGGCTCCTAGCAACTATTTTATTGGTTTGGTCCCAGTGCACTCTTATGAGATTAGCCTTTGACATCCTTCCCTTGTAACTGTAATTCTTGATATGTTAACAGTGATAGCTTGGGATTTGTGTTGTTTTTAGTTGACTTACCCAGAGCAATGAGACCAAAGAGAAGTCCAAGTAGAAGAAGGCCAAGGAGGAGGAGTCCGAGGAGCCATTTCCACCACGAGCAGCACGAATCAGAACAGCAGCAAAATCCCCCACCTCCAAAAACCCCACTGTCCCGACGGATCTCTGAACACAACACAAGTTTATTAGTTTTCACAGCACATCGCAATATTCAATAGTTTAAAACTGAACTGGAGGATAGGTTGGAAGTTGCTATTTAACTGTCAGATTGCAGATTTGTTGTCCTTGTTTATGGTCAATATCTCTGGAATTACTGGGCCTATCCACAAAAACTCTCAGCAACAAGAAGGATGTTTTGTCAAAAGGTGGTGCCATTATTTAACCCAAAAGGTGAGATTGTCAAGTCAAAAGACTTTAAGCCATAAGATTTATATGGCAATTTTGTGGAGCCAATCCCAACAAATAATGATAAGGTTCAGTATTTGTGGATCACAGGATTGGATAACCCTCTAAGAAATAGTAAATCTACCATAGCGTTATATCGGCCCTTGCCCCCCATCTGAACTTAAGACATCATCCAATTCTAGAACAGAAGCTATTGTGCAGTACATAATGCAATACAGCTGTACATACCTGCATATGTGGCTTTATCTTTCATCAAAACGCCAGAGCTTCCATCTGGAAAGTAAATATAGAATTATATACTCTTACATTATAATTCAAAAAGTACTGGCACCATTGTTTTGTATTGTTACATACAATATGAGTGTCCGAGGTCCGCCTTAAGCTGAGCCGTGTCTCCGTAGCTTGAGATAAGTTTCTCTTTCTTGATGGAGTCTCCAGACAGGGAACCTGTACAAATATTTGAAATAAACAAGTCTACATTAAAACTTAATTGGAATGTTTTTGTATGTCACATGAGTCAAATTGAATAAAAATAATTTATAGGGGCATAAAAAGCAATTCAATTTCAAATCCATCTGGGCTTAATTAAAAATAATTGAGGTCTCAAGTGGGATGTTTTTGTTTGGCTTTCCATCATTCAAGTTATTTCTGTGCACAAAAAACGCTATACGCGCTATAGCTTTAGCGACATCTGGTGGCAAGATTGCAAACTGCAGTTCTAAGCCTTTTAGTTCTTCCCTGACACTGCACTAACCAGGAGGGGGAATCTGTCTCTTGTGTATGGCCATATGATAGAAAATATGACAATAAATTTGTAACAATACAATGGGCCCACTATATAAAGTGAACTGTAGACAATACATAAAATCAATTAACGTAAGAAAAGACATACTATAGTGCGAATAATAACTGACCTCCTCCAATGTGCACACTGCTGCCACTCGTAAACTGCTTTCCACTGTCTTTGGCCAGGATCAGAGTTTCCCCATCCTTCTTGGCTGAAAAATTCTCCTTATCTGCAGCAACAAACCTCTTATACGAGTCTTCTGTTTGGGATCTGGTGCCTGACAAAATTCATTTAGCATGAAGTCAGTCGTCTCAAAATGGCGGACTTATCATATGTTCTCATAGTTACCTGTGGAAACTGCAGAGCCAACCACAGCTGCACTGGACACATTTTTCTGCACTCCATAACCTGTAGTGGACAGGACATATACCAAATGTAAAGACACACAAGCACACAGTTAGGAGGGGTATGGTGATTCTATGAGTCCGCACCTCCCAGGCTGGCACCGGTGTTGGCTCCACTGGTGGTGAGCACACTGCCAGACGTAGGACCCAAATTATTCTGAAAACCATACACTGGAAAGACACATGCAGTGTTTTAAACTAAAATCAGCTTATATATACATTTAGTAGTTTATTTTTATTTCTAGACACATTTTTCTCAAGTTAGTTATTTTTTAACAAATTGACTGCATGAGAACTGAACTTGGTAATATTAAATATTAAGGATTTTTATATAATAAGCCATTGTACTGCCATTGATACAGGCAACCTCAATTATGTGATGATATGAAGATGACGACTGGGTAAAAGTATCAGTGCAGTACTGAACAAAAAGGTTTGGGTACTACTGTTACCTAAAAAAATTGGTAACAAAAACTGGTACAGAAAAAATACTTTTTTCTTTTAATAACTTTTGATGTGACCTTTTGATGAAGTGGGTAACAGAAAGTTACAAGACAGTGTCGTCACAAATTAACAATTAAAAAACAACTGCTTTTCTACAAAGAAATAATATTTATTGGAATTTATGAACATTGTAGTTCTGTGTTTCCTGAATGATTAATTTAAGAATAGGTACTGAAAAAAATACAGTTCAGAAAATGGTACCAAAAATCAAGTATTGTTCAACTGATACCTGAAAAAGAATTGAAAGGTACCCAGCCCTAATCAATGTCAATGCCCTATTTTAATAGCTTACTGCCAAATATGAATTTGAAAAATGTGCACATCAATATCAAAACGTGTCGTTATTAGGGTTAATATAGCAGAAATCTAGTGCAAAAACCACACACCTAGTTAGTGAAAAATCAAATGAAAATTGGAATATAGTTATGCGGTGTCTAATAAAGTATTATTTTGTTATTAGCAGGCATAGTGGTGTTTGTAATGTTGTTTTTACCTGACAGAGAGGACGGAGAGGCAGGGCTGAGTGGCACAGACCCTCCCATGTTGTTGGTGCTGACCTGGTAGCTGTAGCTGGTGGCACTCACAGGGGGCACAGATGAGGAGGGCAGGGTGGCTGTGGACCAGGTGAAAGCTGGCAGCGCCGCGTCCACTGTAGCATTATCGTATTGGGCTGAGCGAATAGTGGAATGACCCGACTTCACTCCGACATCATACTGACTGGACTTCACTCCCGAGTCGTAGTGGTCCGTCTTCAGGCCCAGGTCGTAATGCCCAGACCTTAGACTCATATCATACTGGCTGGACTTGTAGCCGTTTATGGTGTCGAACTGCCCGGATGCCAGACTGCCGCTGTACGTACCCGCTTTAACGCCGGAGTCGTACTGGCCTGATCGGACACTCACATCGTACGCACTGGTTTTTAAGCCCGTGTCATACTGGCCTGACTTAACACTGCTGCTGTACTGTCCAAAAGAGATGGTGTTGTCGTATAGGCCTGTGGTGTCGATGAACTGGTCTGATCGCAGGCCAGAGTCAAACATGCTGGACACTGAAAAGATAAAACATAATAAAAAAGTGTTTGTGTAAGAGGGAAATTACTATTATCAGCACACTCATGACATTACAAACTAGATACAGAACAATGATGACGCCAGTGCGAGTGAATATGGTCACTATTTCAAAGTGTCAGAGGCAGGACTTGAACCAGCTACCTTCAGTGTCCAAAGCTTGTGATGTATTCATTGTTCTACCACTGACATAGAAAAGCCTGGACCATTGAAGCTGTTGGTTTTACACTGGATTCACAAAATTAAGTTTAACTTGTGTCAGGTGTGAAAAACATGGCATGCTGGGTAATAAAACCTGCAACAGTCAAGAGCATGTTCTGAGCAGGATTCACACCCTGGTCTGCAAGTCCAATGCCATCCTAACTATGCCATCAGAGCAGGAAGAAGACTTTTTTTTTTACATCAAAATTGTTAATGTTTATATTTTGTGTTTTGGTTTTCAAGCTGATTATCCAATTTTTGAGCTCCTTACTTGGGGTTGCAAGATCCTTTGATTATTAGAAGTTTTCAATATAATCCCATACTAAGTCCGTAGCAGCTAATGTATCCCACCAGTTTTTTTTAAACAGCAATAACCTAAACACTTAATATTACAGTAATACAAAAGGCATCATGGTGTTTTCACTCTTTTTTAGCAATAGAAAACAGCTCACCTAATTTTATATATAACTCATAACAATGTTTTCAGTGGCCCTGGCTGGTTCCATAATACATAACAGGAAGGACCATCCTTTACAGAATGGCTTTTGGCTCAGCTCAGCATTCCTGTGATTGGCCCAGTAGGTTAAGGATTCCACTGGGACTGTAAAAGTTTACTGTGGTATCTGGTAAACCGATCCTTTCACCATACAAACATCTTTTATATGTAAAAGTGTGTCAGCATGCAAAAGTTTACGTTTTTGTTACTGCAACTATACAGCAGTTATATAACCATGAAAGATTATTATTTATGAATTATATGGCTCATATAGTTTAATGAATGTGCAAATTTCTGTTAAAAGACTTCAGATTTTTATAGTTGAAAAATTACTACCCAAAAACTCCACACTTTGATCCTCTACTGTAAGTCTATATCTGAAAATACCTTACAAGCAATATCAAACGGAAAGCTCTAATCAACAAACTAAGTGTAAACATCTGGAAATAACTAACTGATTGAGCCCAGTACTAAAGCATGGTACAATAACCTTTAAATAATACCTCTATCTAACATGTGCACACGAATACCTGACCAGTGACTCAAAGTGCACTGATAAACAATCATAGCGTCTGAATGAAGCCATGTATGGAGTGTGAGAAGGAGGGCATGTGACTGCGTACTCTGCGTTCTGCGTGTGTATGAGCTCATTACATAATACCTGACTGAGTTGCCACAGAGACGGTCTTGGGTTCTGCTGTGGTCTTTTTGGGCACGGGCAGAGTGATGGAGGCAGAGGAGGAGCGGGTGGGGCTCACGCTGCTCGAACGCCCTTTTAACAGCTTCTTCACATCATCCAGTTCTGTCCCTGGAAAAATAAAGTTCAAATTGGCTATTATTAATATGAGTATATACAGAATTCTTGAAAAATCTGGGTCTTTTGATGTTGGATGCAGATATATTTTATTTCTTCTAAGCCTTTAGGTTTTGTAAAATGTCATGGTACTGTGTATAATTGTATTGAAATTACACAGTGCATGAATCAGTTGACTGTTCAAAACTTTAGCCAATTAGCCATTTAATCTGCTTTTTAATTTCTTCAACAAATGTGTGTCATTCCATTCTATTCTATGCATATGGTCAACTCTTCTAAACCATTTTTAATTACTTTTTTTTACTTGTACTTACTCAACCATAACTCTTTACTTCCTATTGTGAAAATATGTGGTTTTGTGCTTTGGGTTTTTGCTAAACCTACACCTACGAATGTAATAAAAATGAGAAAAAATCTGACATTACAACAGACGTCATAACATAATAACAAGTGCTCTTGTTTAGTATTATGTATTGTTTAAAATATAATAAATGACCTGTTTAGTACTGTATTTATGTCATCTAAACATAAGAATCAAGCTGTTTCATGAGAGAGAGGTGGTTTAACTGAATGTGACACATACATACCTGGATTATAGTTACCCTCTCTGGAACCTGTCTGGTATCTGGCATGTTCTTTGAGACTGAACAAAGTGTTGCATATTGGGTACAGAGAGTAACTTTCTCCCTAAATACTAAATATTATCTACACTTGAAAATATGGAAATACTAAACCCACACACAACGCTTTGGCATTCATCACCATTGATGTTGAAATGTGTCAGCCACCAAAATGTAGTTAATTCAGTGATAGCATGAACAACTGACAAATCACAAACAGAATAAATAGAAACATTTGCATATTACGTATGCTTAGTAATATTTATACATACTGTATTTGCATACATACAACACACACATTTTCAACACAGATGTGGTGACCTAATCCTTACCTTAAATAACTGATGGACAGTGTTGCATTTTAGTGTTTGATATAAAAATATAATGTATGGTATGATATGACATATTTTGTTTTGAATGCTGTATTTCTATGAGAACAGTGCAAATTTTTCATCATTCTTTAAACTTCACATACAAGTCCGCATCATGCCACAAACAGAAATACTGGGACGACACAGTTGTGGTGGGATGTGTAAGGGGAGGGGACGGGGAGGAGTAAGGGAAAGTTGTTGAAAGGATTCATAAATAAAGGATAAGTTAAAAACATATGTTTTGTTGCTATGTGGAGGCTAAACAAAACACATATCTTCAATCATACATTTATCTATATTTACAATGGCTAAATAAAGGAAGCCATAACTGTCTATCGCACAAAAGTGGACAAAAATGAAATTATCCCTCTTTTTATTGCAAATATTATAGCCTTATTATGGGCGTGGCTTATTACATTTGAAACAGACAATTTTTGTATAATGTTTGTGGGGATTATTATGTTGGGTGTGTGTAACAATTTTTTTTTTTTTTTTTTCCAGCTCGTAAATAACTGATTTGGTGTTTTACAATCAAATAAAATAGTGGTTTATTGTGTTAGACAGCAACTATGTAGGCACATAAACATGGTTATGTATGGATCAAAGAAGGTCATATACTTCGCTATGGTGTATTTTTAAGTAATATGTACAGGACATATGTGACACATATGAAAGGGGAGCTGTCCATGCCGGTCTGCGGGTGGCTAAAGAGGCTCCATACATGCTGCTGGTGGCATGTGTAGTCTGGTATGTAGCCCGACCTTGACCCTTCTATATTTGTGAAGTTCAGAGTCTCCAGAGACGTCACAGCTGAGCATGAGGGGCTTAAGTCAGGTACTATAGCCAAGATGTATAAGTCAAGTGAGAAAAATATGATGAGCATCTATGGAGTGCAAATGCCAAATATCTCTCTCTACAAGACATTTCAAACTAGAATGGCACACCTCCTAACTGAATAATAAAGGATTTTTATGATAGCAATGTATGCTTTGTTATGTCAATAAAATTAGCCTCATTAGCCTTTTCTGTGGCAGTGCCCAGATTATGGAACAGCCTTCCTCTGATTGTCAGGTCCTCTTAGTCTTTAATGCAGATTAAGATGAGACTGAAAATCCACCTCTTCTCCCTGGCATTTAAATCTAGATATACAGGATATTTTGGTGTTTTATTGTTCTTTTCCTATGTATTGCAACTGTATATTCGTTTTTTTGATGATTTTTATGTGAAGCACTTTGGGCAGCTGAAGTTGTTTTTAAAAGTGCTACATAAATAAAATTAAAATGAATTGAATTAGTGATGAGTGGACTGATAAATATTCAGTCAATATACTGAGGTATACTAAGGTATCATAAATAATTGATTCTCATGCAAAAATATTAATACTTAAAATTACAAAAATGCTGTTTTTTATTGAAATTGTATGTTTTTTATATTTTAGTTTATTTGCATGTATATTTCATTCTTAAGTTTGAACTAGAGTGGAGCGGAGATAATGATACCCTTTTTATGTCAATTCTTCATAGTGGAGTTTTAATACAAAACTCATTGATATTGGTATCGGATTAATATCATGATACTTGCCATAGCATAACTTGATATCAGATCGAAACAAAAATCACTGGTATTGCCCATTACTACTGATCACAGTGATAAAATATGATTGTGTAAAGGCAAATTAATAAACAACAAATTGTTATCAATACGTTTCATCAGTCTGCATGCTTCTTTCTTTTTCTTGTATAAGTTTCACTCAATCTTTTGCACTTGTAACTGTATGTGGCTGAAGTCTTAAATAACAATTGTTCATATAAACCAGCAGGGGGAGCTTCTACAGTGTGCCAGATAGTGCAAATTCAAGCAAATTTGGGGTGGGAAAAGCTGCCATAAATTGTGACTCACGTGGACTATTGTTGCCAACACACACTTTCTTACAAAACTCAAGAAAAAAAGCTAGCTAGGATTTAGTGTTTTCCTTTTACCACTATCCCGCATTCCCCTATACGTTTTATCTACACAATATGCACATGTGTGACGGATTTCACTCTCCGTATTGTGCATGTGAGAACAAGAAATTCTCAGGCAGTGATTTAGTGCACATTCTGACAGGGAAATAATTCAAAAATAGTGGTCTGATATGCCAGAGTCTGTGCGACTAGGCCCCATATTGAAGTTGAAGGGGATAAAGATGCTTTTGTTGCTTTTACAGTGAGTTGCGTAACTTTGGCAGTGCAAATCTGAGAGTCTGAAATGAATGATCTTACATCTGGTGGCTGAGGGAGAAGCGCTCTGCAGCCTGGCTCGGATCTCGCTCTCTGGAATAAAAAAGAACAAAGATATTTTAAAAAGTTAAGACTAGATGGTCAAAAGACAGATGTTGACAAGTCACCTCTGCTTTCACTTCTTCCTCTTGAGTTGCCTGCGCCTTGAAGGAACAGAAAGAAATTTAAATAAAGTTGGCCGATTATTATGTAATCGCCCTACTAAATGCATATGGTTGTCATTCGCACTCACAATAGTTTCCATAATCTTTCCGAGTAAATTCGGGAGAAGAATTTGCGCTGGAACTTCCTGCATGAAAACACAAGAAGTTGAAGTTTAAAACCTCACCCTTCTATGCCTATACGATTCTATGCCTCTCTGCTCTCGGACATTTAAACAACAGCTGTGAGTGTTGCCAGCAAGATGGTCGTGTGATATGCTCAAAAAGTCCAGAAATCTCAATATAATAAGCTACTGTAAATTCAAGTCAATATTTCAATATTAATTTGAATAAAGGTTGCTTATTCTATTTCTTTTAGAACTATGTGGCTAGTTTTAGTGGTGGAAGAAGTACGCCATTTTGTTACCTAAGTAAAAGTACAGATACCAGAGCAAAAAAGTACTCAAGTAAAAGTCAAAGTATCACATGAAAAAAATCAACTTAAGTAAAACTATTAAAGTATCTGTTTAAAAATATAACTATATATCAACTTACTGATTTTGTTAAAAATTTGTGCTGAATTTTGTTCAACAGAAACAACTTAATTCATAGCTTTTGGGTTTTTTTCTAGCTGTTTTTCTTTGTATATTTTTGTTTGCTCAAACTACACGTGTTAAAAATAAACCCCTCAGCCTTTTCAGCAGGTCTCAAACTATAATAAAAAAATAATTTTACTTTTCAGTCCAGTTCAAAAATGTAGTGGAATAGAAAGTACAGATACCTGCTCTCAAATGTAGTGAAGTAAAAGTAAAAAGTGTCCACTCTAAAATGTACGTAAGTAAAGTACAGACATTTTATTTTACGGAAATGTACAGATACCTAAAATTTATACATAAGTTCAGTACTTTACTACTTTTACTTCATTACATTTCACCAGTGGTTTGTTTTGCTAAAATAAAAAAAAATAAAATAAAACTAGACCCTTCTTGGTGTTTTTTTCTACCTAATTTTCATATTTTTTCCAATTGTTTGCTTTATCATTCTAATGCTTTTTTTACTTTTCTGTTGCAGCACTTTTCTGTTGCAACACTGCAATGTCTCCATTGTGGGACATATCGTAACATGATTAATTGATCATGATTAATTGTAACAGATATCATGAACAACTAAAAACTACTGAGACATATACTTTGCTACTGTGTATTTTATTTTAAGTATTATTAAAGGGGCACTTTGTTCCAAGGTATGGTATTATTATTATTATTATTATTATTTCAGTTACAAGCTTTTTATTGTCAGAAAATACTTAGTATGGTGGAGTCACTCGTGTCCAAGGAGATTGCCAAGTTTTCTGCTTGTTTCTGAATCATTCTAGGCAAAATAACAATATCTCCATGGAAAACAGAAGGTTCCGGTCTCCCCATGTGCAAACTTACATTGTGCCCATTTAAAAACTAAAGCACAGGATGTAGAAGTTTAAACTTCAACATTGTCCCATGCTTCCTTCCTCCTCACAAAACCGCACCGTAACCAAGCCAACCATCACATCTCACCATCATAACCTCCAGAGCGGCTGGAGACGGTCTTCCTCTCCCTGAAGGTCGAGGGTGAGATTCCTCCAGATGAGCTGGCAGTCTGCGTCCTCCTGCCTCCCCCTGTGGAGTTGCTGGACCTCACCTTGGACACAGAGGTGGAGCTGACCATGTAACTGCTCCCCCCTCCTCCCCCTCCTCCACCACTGCTGCCATAGCCCTCCACATCCAGGAAGCCCCCCAAGCCGTCTCCCCCACCCGAGGAGTCTCCGCTCAGGTACACACCCGAGGAGGAGGCATACGTGCTGCTGCTCACCCCCACAGAGGCTGGAAGGAGGAGGGTAAATCATGTTATTGTGATTAGTGAGTAATGTGATGCTAAAGTGGACTATGTGGACTAAAGCTGTTGTATTGTGATCTATTGTAAAACTCCTCATAATATATTATCATATTTTGTGGCAGCAGTAGGTAAGAAGAATCCATATTATATCTGTACAGAAAATGCATACATGTTCTATTATAGATCATTAATGTTTTTACTAACAAAGCAGATAAAGTACATCAACATTCAAATTCAGCAGTACAAATACAGCAGTTGTAGACAGGGAACTTGTTCATTATAAGAAGTACGTGACGCGTCATTTTAGAATATTTCCATCATATTTTGTGATTAGGTGATTTGTCATGGTTGGAGACACTCTTGGCACAGAATAGCAGCCATGTCTCTGTCAGTCAGCCCTAAGGCGTCTGTGGCTACTGAAGTGTGACCATTTAATGAACTCTGCGGCTGGGCTTGTAAAAGACTATAGATACATACAACACATAGATCATAAATAAATATAAATATATATATATATAAAAAAAACCTTATTATAATGTAAATTAAATATAATATATATACACATAAAAAACCTTATTGAAATGTAAATACAATATAACACACATGAATGGTGCCATCAACAAGTTTCTACCACAAGTGCAAATAAATAATACTGATGAAATATAGCTCTGCTCTAGAGTCTTTCTTTCTTGTCCTTGTTTAACCCGAAACTGTTGCTCATTAAGATAAACTGCTAAAAGTGCAGGGTGTAGAGTTTGGCACCATCTTTTGCTGACATTGCAGCATTTTGTTCCACACCCCACAGTCATGTAAAAATGTTTGATATTTTTGAGGTTTTGCCGCCTACTTGTTTCCATGACGATGTTATGGCTTTGCCTGGAATGTTCGGCAGTATGGCATTAAACTAAGCAGGTGTTAAATTACATGTCAGATCTGCGGGGAGGTAAGTCCGCTTACAATAGAAATGCATGTTTTACAATGTATATTTTAGCAATACAAACACCTGTAATTGAATAAATACAAGATAGATAAGTTTAATGACATAGTACGGAACATTCCAGGCAAAGCACTAGAAAAGTTACTAGCACCTTTAATATAAGTCAGTGGGTTTACTGGAAAGACAGTTATTGTATTATAAGTATATGTTGCTATTCTGTATGAACCACAAATGCCACTAAAACAAAAACATGTTTCAACAAAGTTATTTTAACAATTTGAATTTATAATTTTGAGGGCACGTTTTTGAAGCTTATTTTTTACAGATTTTCAGTTACCAGCCAAAGCTTTAAAATCCTCCGTAGAAGTGACTCAGGCTCTTATAAACATGCCCACATCTCTGAGCCTGGGTGGAAAGTTGCTCTTACTCACATGAAGAGAAATAAGTTCCACTGGTGTTCTGGGTTAAGACATTCTTCTCCAAGCCCAGCCCACCAGCACCGCTGGACATAATTCTGTGATTTGATCCGCCGGTTCCCTCTAGCAACCGCGGGACACACAGAAACAAAACAAAAGAGAAGCTGTTACTCATCGGGAAACTTCCTGCAAAACCGCGTGGCTATAATTACACTGTTACTTCTGGGGTTTTCTGTTGATATTGGGGAATTGAGATGTGAGAGACAAGAAAGGCTTACTTGGTGGGAGAGAAGTCAGTCGGGACGAAGATGTAACGGTCTCTGTCACAACTGTGTGTATATAAAAAGATTTGTTAGGTACCGGTATATAGACATAATTTTATATGGTGTCTGTCAATGGTAAATATAGAACTAAAGTACATGGTGATAAAGATCAAATCATGAACTCATCTCTGAGACAACCGGTTATTTTAGTCATATCCTCAAACTGTGATTCAGTATTTCTCTAACAAATCCTCTACTTTTTCCCACCAACACCTCCACTGGGTTAACACATTTATGGCTCTAAGTGAGGATTTGGATTTGACCAATCACAGTGAAGTGTGAACTTTCAGGTGAAGCAGATTGATTGCTAAATGCAAAAAAAACAAACAAAAAAAAACACACAATACTTGAATCGTGATAAAATTGAAATTGTAATCTGGCTCCAGGAAAATATTGTAATATACATTTTTGGCAATATTGTCCACTCCTATTGAATCATAACTACGGTATTTTGCCAACATGAGGGAACAAACAACAAGACAAATGACCATTTTTTTTTACTTTTCAAAATTATATATACATATTTTTTGTTTAAAAAAGGAAACTCTGCTTAAAAATATTTCATTTGTACAGTTTATGGCATGATAATACCACTGTAATCCTAAATCTCCTCCAATCTAGTCTTTGTGTTTAGCATATATAATAATAACTGTGAAGGAACATTTAGTCGATTAGTCATAAAAAATGTTTACTTTTTCCTTTGAGTTTTTTTTTCTGTTAAATTTTAAATACTAATACTTATATTGGAATATTTTGTGATCACGCACTTGCATCTACATAAATATGAACTATAAAGCGATTACAAAATACAAAGCACCTCTAACTATTTTATGAGATTATTGTCTCTATAGAATTATTACTACAGTTGGCAAGTGTTGAATGGTTCTATTGACATATCTGGCATAGTGATAATTTCCGAGCTTTAATGATAGCGTTTACCGCCTGTCTCGTCACGCTCTCACAATGTGCAGGGCTTCAACAGGCTGGAGGTGATAAGGAGCAGCAGTAAAGTACAACCGTCAGTCACTCAATCTCCAAGGCAAGTATGTGTAAGCATTAGATACAGTATAGCCTATGTATATCACTTGTATGGTACAGCCATGTTAGGAAGGTGGGGAGTCACGTAGTTTTGTACCAGTCCCAAGTAGAAGTGGGAGATACAAGATGATGGTAAGAATTGATAGTGTCGCTGTTGCAGTGGTTGTTTTGGATGAAGGTTGGGTAATTCGTCAAATTTTAATCTAATCCATCTTCAGTAGTTTTAAATAGTAAATTATAAGCACATTTAGGGCTTTTACTGGAGAGGTCTACAGCCAATCCCCTGTCAGTAAAACCATGTGGTTTGGAGCTGAGTTCAGAATTGGGAAAAAATATGTTAAATGGCATTGACACATTCGATCCGGTTTGTGTTCCTGAAATTAATACAAGATATTTTACATAGTTGTTAAAATGTAATTGAAAATCATAATCAATCACTATAAGGAAGAAAAAAAACAGGATTAATTTTATATCACCCAACTTTGTAGATATGTAAAATTTGAATATAGCGTATAAACTGTTCCAAAAAGGTGCAATTTTATAAAACATACATTTCTACTCTTTGGTGGTACATTTTACAGTTCATTAAATTTTTATGTGATATTTGAACCTCAACTACAACATTTACGGACATGTTTAAACACATATCTAATGAACTGCCATAATATTGTCTGAATATGGTTTTAATTTTAACAAATATATCAAGATTTATTTGTATCAGTATTGCCCACCTGTAGTCTCAAGTGGTGCTATTAACCATGACTTAGTGCGGATTGTGCCAGGATGGGCATCTGACATAAAAACCTACACCACATGTTTCTAAACAGAGGAGGATTTGCTATGGCAACCTGTAAAAAGTAAAGCTAAAGGAAATACCAAATGCTAGCACAGGCCATGTTGGTAACCCTAGAAGAGCTTAGCAGTGTGGGCAGGATGGATGCATTAGCTATGTCAACAATGATGTCACACATGCTACGGGGAGGGGAAGAGGGGGTTAAAGGGAGAAATAAATTATATTGGTGAGGTAAACTTTGAACTGTGGGTACTTTGCCTTGGGTTCATTAAAATAAAGTAACTTAACCTGCTTATTTTACGATTTTAAGTACTATTTCATGTTCATTACTTCCAACTTTTCTGTTCCCCAGTTGCCACTTGCCACACCAAATCAACTTTGTGATTTATATATTCAATACTGGATGTCTGATAGCAGAGGTTCCTGGATGGCCTTTTCCTGATGAATTAAAAGAAATATATTAGCTATTTTGTATTCTAGTCCAAAAACATTTTGCTTGCAGCTAGGAGCCGAAACATGTCAACAAGGTAAATACATCTCCTGACTTACTGTTCAAAGTGGTTCAAAGTTCTGTATTTTCTGTTTTATTATCAAACTATGAATAGTCTTGATGAGATGCCATAAATACCCAAGTTAAAACCTGTACTTTTCTTGAAACATCAGTTAAACTCCATGAGAATAATAACACAACTTCATTGGGGCAAACTTTGTCGTTTTTTTTTTGTTTTCTCCTAAACTCTCCCATAGTGCACTCAAAAAAGACCTGTTCAGATTTTGAGTAATTGTATCCTGTAACCTTAGAACGGACATGACCAAAAGTATGTTTTTCACAATAGAAGACTTTTAAAAGCATTGCCACAGCATGACCTGTACCATACTACTGCAGTTGTGACATGAGAAGTGGAATTGACCAACACACCTGCAACAAGGACAAGGTGATTTCATTGTTTTTTGATAAATTGCAAATAATATTAATAATATAAAGTATAAAGTATTATCTTCTTTATTGTGATTTTAGTATTAGTATTATAATGATCTGATATTTTGTGTTTAGTTCAGAGTTGACATCGTTTGTTGTTCTTGTAACTGTTAAAGTGTTGTTAATGTAACTGCTTTTGTATGTGACACTTGGTTGCAATGCCGACAAGTTCATGTGAAGGTTCTATTCCTCAGTTACTGGTCTGTTTTTGGAGAGGTTCTATTCTCAGTTACTGGTCTGTTTTTGGAGAGTGGCTCTAGTGTTGTTTTGCTCTTGCTTTGGCGTAGGTTACGGCCTACAGTAGCCCCTGTGTTCAGAAAATAATCAACCAGAAGAAATTTGGCATGTTTCCTTAGACCAGAACACTACAGTATTACACATAGCCTACATATACATAAATGTATTGAATTGGAACTACTGAAAATCAGCCTAATTGACTTAAATCTTGGTTTTACAATTAAATACATTTATCTGAAATATGTGTTTATAATAACTAGCTGACTAATGATGTTCTATAACCAATTAGTACATTTCTTTCATTCTTTTATGTAACCTCTGGCAGATTTCATGACACAAAGTCTTGTTCTGTCTCGTGTCTGTTTTTCTTTGCTTCTACGACAACAACAAGCGGTTTAGGAAAGCACAAGATGAACCAAATCAGAGCGAGTGACTAATTACATAGTGGAAGATTCGGTCAGTGTCAGGCGTGTAATCATCTGTATACTTTTGACCTCTCCGTGCCTCCTCAAAAAGTCACAGGAACAGAGCCAAGATATGAAATTCCAGCTAAATGCAAGACTTAAAGATGACTTCCATTCCCATCAGTTAGCAACAGTGGAACATTTCAGCAGCCAAAAAGACAGTAAGCTTTCCCCAAAGAGAAGAGAAACACCCAAGTTTACATATAAGACGAAAATGACAGGGGCGTAAACTTTTTCAAGAATATTTTGTAGCCATAATAAAAACTGGGAATACACCTTAAGCTCTGTTTCTAAAAAAAAGTAAAGATGAGATAAGATTTGTGGGAGTTAAAGTGAATCTACAAATAAAACTAATCCAGTCTTTATGGTGTGGGACATGTTGGTACAACTAAGTGCTTTCCTATACACAGTAACATGTTTAAAGGGTGAAACAAAAGTACTTTTGTAATACACTCCTTTTGTACAAATCTCTATAACAGTAAATTTCACCAAACAGTCAACACAACTGTAACATAGTTTTTGACACACTTAGTCATGGATTGGGGGATATAAAAAGTGTAATCATTTTTTTTTTCTTGCAGTACCATTTAAAACTAAATATGGTCCAAATGTCTCCTCGCCAGTTTGAACTCTGCTCCAAGCAACACTCACGAAGGATCGGCTGTAGACTCAATTTTATAAGTTCCAAGATGATCATTTGCATTTAGAGTTAAATTAATCACAATCTCTTTTAAAATTAGATTCATTGCACTACCTTATCATATTATATCACTTACCATTATTTCTGTTTTTTCTTTAATTTTATATTATTATATGACTAATGTGCCTAAATCAGTATTTTTAAATTCTATGGATTTAAAGCCACATTATGTCCATTTTAAGCCAAAAAATAGACTAAAACTGACTCTAAGCAGGCTTGCATCTCCACAAACCTGACTCTTATTTGGCCTGAAGGAGAGCCTCCTGCTTGTTTTTATGGAAATGTTGTTCCTTTTACCTGACTCTTATTGGCCTGAAGGAGAGCCTCCTGCTTGTTTTTATGGAAATGTTGTTCCTTTTGCTATAATATTTCACAGTATGGCATAAAACTGAATATATCTCTATGGAGAATGTTCAGAAGTATGGTTTTAACTTTCTATTTCCATGGAATTATGTAGGTGATGGGCTACCTCTAGAAAGTTACATACTGTACATTTAAAATGCTAAATGCTAAGTATAAATTTGATTATACATTTTATGACTGAAATTTACAAGGAATCCTCCACACTTTCCTGATTACTAGTTAGCATAACGTGTATTACTTGTTCATTAGCCTACACCTATAGCTTACATTACTTTATGTTTAGTTCTGATTACTTTGAAAGTAACAGTAACATTTTTGTTTTTATTTTATTTTATTTTTTTTGCTTACTTTTTCTTGACATAGAAAACTTTGCTACTAATAGACTAGGAAATGTCATAAACAAATGGGAATTCTCACCCCTCTCCTCGGACATTCCTGTGGAGAAGTCCATCCCTCCTGTTAATCTCTCCATCCCTCCATCTTATCAGCTGCAATGGCAATAAAGCAGCTCTTGAAAATCAGTTCTGCCCACACACGCACATGTGGTCAGATGGCCTGTTAATGAGCTATTTAATATCAAAGAGCAGAAATCACAAGTTATCCGTCATGCTGGAAAAATGTGGGTTAAAATGAACTTCAAAAACAAAACAACAAACTGTCCTAACATCAACTTTCTTCAGCGGTGGAAAAGTACAGTTACGGGGCGAAAAATGTACTCAATTAAAACTACTGCTGCAAAATGTGTACTTAAGTAAAAAAATAAAGTACACAAACTACTAGTTACAAAGTTACTTTTTTTTTTACACAATTAAACTGACTGAAGATGTTTTAAACCACAATCCACAGCTCCTCTGAGCTCTGGCTATCAAAGTTGGTATAGAGAGGAGAAAACACGGTGGACTAGGACGACTGAGCTGTACTTTTAAATGTAGCTTATTAGAATTACGTAGCTAGAATTGTACTCAATTACAAGTACAAGTGCATGTTTTAAACTCTACTCACAAAAGTACAATTAATCTACTTGAAAAAAATTTACTTGATTACAGTAACTTGAGTATTTGTACTTAGTTACTTTCCACCCCTAAATATTTTCTTAAACTTTCCTCGCTTTGAATGCGTAATCTATGGACGTGGAGTGACAAAACATAACATTGAAATCTTTCCTAAGACAGTCCCACAAAGACATTAATCATAAGGGACAGTGTGTCTCACCACATCGCAGTATTCATTTTGCTTGTTTGAAAACTTCACCAACAAAAGGAACAAAAGAGGGTGTAGGATGAGTGCACTGACTGAAAAGACAGTCCTCACCACGCCCTGGCCACCGCAGACATTTAGACGCACGTGCAGGAGCAAATGAAACAGAAAGATGGTTGGATGCAAAGAAAAGTGAGGAAAGGGAGAGACGCACATGCAACAGGGGATAAATGGAACAAGGTTTAAGTTGGGAAAATTCACAGAGGCACTGCTGAACTCAAAATGCATGTTTAAAATAAGGAGAAAGAACAGGAATTACTGGTAGTTCAAGATACAGAAATGTTTATATGTAAAAACTATAGCCTCAAGCTTGGTTTCTCAATCTGTGTTGAGGGTAGATTGATTTTTATTGGATTTTGGTATGGTCTAGAAAGGAGTTTAAGATAATGTGTAGATAAATAAACTGGTACTGATTAGAGCTTCATATTTATTCATCCAGATTTGGTTTAGTTGTGGTTGAGATGTGGTTGAGTTCTGGTTTAGTTCTGCTTTAGATCTGACTTCATGCTGGTTTACATCACATTATTTGTGGTTTAGTCCTGGTTTAGACCTGATTTAGGGATCATGATTTTGTAACAGGTGTTTATCACTGGTTTGTTTATGTCTTGTATAGCTGTATAGAACCTGGTTTAGACCTGGTTTAGTCCTGGTTCAGCAATGACTTGCAACACAGGTTAGCACTGTACTTGCATGCAATTTTCAATCAAAGGTGAACGTGGCATAAAACAGGTGTGAACCAACACTGGAATCAGTTTTTTTCCCATATGGAGATAACTAAAACACCTCAGATAGCCTAAAACTGCAAAACATATATAAAACTTGCATTTATATAGACTTGAACCAGCTATTTTTATACCAAATCCAGGAAGATAATTTTAAATGTAGGCTATAGTTCCAGTAATACAAACCTAATCTGGGATTAGAACCAGTTCTGATCCAAAGATCTAAACAAGGGCTAAAAACAGGCTACTATTACAAGACTGACTAAGACTAAACCAGCTCTCAACTGGTTCTAAACTTAGAACTAAACAAGGACTATAGGCTATACTCCTCCTTGGCTACAACTAACCATTTATTACATGTAAACCTACCATTTCAAGGCCAATCTTAGACTAACTATGAAACTTGTGGACTAATCTAACTGGAGAGAGACAAAGATTAAACTCAAGAAAAAAGTGCTATGTTGTTCTAGTATTAGTTGTTAATTGTGTCCACACTTTGTGTCCTCTTTGGGGTTAGTCCTTGTTAAGAACTACGGTTGCCATGTTTTATCTAAGACCTGGTTTAGTTCTCGTTTAGATCTGGTTTAGATCTAATGGCAGGCTACACTGAGAGCCAAATATTTATATAATGGCACTTGCTGTGAAAAGAGAACCACATAACAACTCAAACCCTTTCATCTCTGTTTCTTTGTCTGGCTGTAACAGACAAGACAGCCTGCGCACTTTTTTCTACAAACTACTAAATCATGAAGAACATTGCGCATGTGCCATAAACCTTCACCTGGGTTCACATAATAACGCATGAGTTTGACTATAAATTCAATTTAAATTTTAAACAATCCATTCTAAGATCAAAACATTTAACCCTAATCTAACATAGTCCACTGAGTCAATGTAGGCATCATCTAAATCCCTGGATGACTCGACCCCTACCACGCGCACTCGCTGCTGTCCTATGGTCCTCCGGAGTATATTTAGTCAGATGTAAATAGCCCGTGGCCCAAACGCAGCGCGCCTCCATGTAAAACTACCCCGCTATCACCGTGACAGACAACTTTTAGGATGGCACCGGAAGAAAAGTGATCCCTCCAGAGATCCCCTACATGCCTGTTAAGTTTATATTGTTGCCTATATTGTTCCAATAAATCTTAATGCCATAAAGTCCGTAAGTTCATAAAGTTAAAAACAAAAAAGTTTCCAAGTGAAGTTAAAGTGGTTTACAAGACTGGCAGGTGAAAAAAAAAACATCTACGTTAGTAAAAAGTGCGTCGCCATGCTGTATTTTGTGTTAAAACCATACCTTTAGTTGCAAAAAATCACTCAGATCCCAAGTTTATTCAAGATGGAGCAACGTCTAGTCCTCGAGCACGTTGCTGTATAGTTCCAAGATGCGCACTAGAGGGATGTCCCCCAGCGTCTTCTGAATCTTTGTCCGTTTTTTTCTCACTTTCTTCTTTTCTTAACTTTCCCAGACAAGCCAAAACAGAGATTCTTGGGCATCGGTCCCAGCCGCGCCCATCTGCTTTGGTTGGAGAGTTTGGCAGGCAGGTGTAGCAGAGCAGACAGCACGAAATAAAACGACGAGGGAAAGAAGAGAGAGGAGAGAAACAGCGCCGTAGGGAACTAATTACTTGTGTCAATCTCAACTCTGCAAAGACACAGCGTCAACCCAGCCACAGTAAAGAAAGAAAACTACCTCCCTTCGCAGTTACGATTGGTTTAGTCACTACTTTTAAAAAATAGCAAAAGTTTGGAGTGTGCGTAATAGTGAATGGGGTTTTTTGGAGAGGGTTGTAAGTTCGCCTCGCCTAGTACCCCCCCTCGTGTCTTTTTTTCCTCTTGTGGGGCGTAGGAGGGAAAGGCTAGCCACTGTTTCAACTCAGCCATTTTCAGGTCTACTCATCTATTGTGCTGCAGCTGCTCGGACCACATCTGGCAAGCACATTGGAAAGATTTAAACGCAGATTTTGTCACCGTGTAAGCAACGTTTCATCACACATACAGTAATGTTTATGCTAAAGGCAAAATGCGGTGTAACCCTACCTGACTTTTTGTCATAAAGTGTATGGCTGCAAATGTGATGGGCCAGTTATTTTATAGTTTCACGTGGTTAAAATTACAGTGTGCGACTGTTAAAGAGCCAATCGCAGCTTTACCATGTTTTATAAACAACAATTACAATTTGATAATGATGATTACTACCCCCCACTGTATTATATGTAGATTATTGAAATGAAATGGCATTTGCATTTGCAAATTGCACATGAAGTATTAAATGCATGTACAGTATTAAAACTGTGCCTACACACTATGGCTTATAGGCCTATCCATAAACCCAATTATTTTTGCTGCAATTTTGTTTAATTACAAACCTAACAAACGTTATTATTATTATTATTATTATT
>KN481381.1:0-15972 GCA_000787095.1 Periophthalmodon schlosseri
CAAAGTCTTGGTTCCAAACCAACAAAAATAATGTTATAGAGTGGCCAGCCCAATCCCCGGACCTTAATTCAATCGAGAACTTGTGGGGTGATGTGAAAAATGCTGTTTATGAAGCAAAACCAAGAAATGTAAATGAATTGTGGAATGTTGTTAAAGAATCATGGAGTGGAATAACAGCTGAAAGGTGCCACAAGTTGGTTGACTCCATGCCACACAGATGTGAAGCAGTTATAAAAAACTGTGGTCATACAACTAAATATTAGTTTAGTGATTCATAGGATTGCTAAATCCTACAAACAAAAATGTTTCTACAAAATAATTTTGAGTTTGTACAGTCAACGGCAGGCACTATTTTTTTTAACACACCCCTTTCAACTAGTTGCCCAATTGCACAGCCTTAAGAGCATGCATATCATCAGTGTTGAGTTGTTTGTTTTCTGAGAATCTACTGCACCTACTGGTAACTTGTTTGCCATGTAGCAATAAAAATATACTAAAAACCTGGATTATTCTGGTTATTCACATTGTACTGCTATTATTTTGAACAATACTGTACGAGTGGCATTTTCAGCAATAGCATTGTTACAGATCTTTCTCCATTACTGCGAAGTCAAATGTTTTGAGTTTCAGAGTGTACAGAATTATACAGAACTACTCAAACATGAATGAAACAATCTTATAACATTGCTAAAAGTTTTTAGCAGCACGCAGGACCTTCATGGCTTGTTTTCATAGAAAGATAATTTAGGTAGCTACTGTTTATAATCATAATGTAATGCCTGATTGATGTAAGTACTAATTCAATTAGTGTGGCTGTCATTTTGCAGGATCTTCTCATTCACGTCAGAGATATCAGCCACCCAGAGACTGTAAACCAGAAGGCCAATGTGCTGAGCGTGTTAAAAAAACTTCAAATCCCAGACACTCTGATGAACTCCATGGTTGAGGTCCACAATAAGATTGACCTCATTGAGAAGTAATCAAATTAACCTTTTTATTCTTATATGGAGTAATTTCACCCCATCTAACTATCCTCTGCAACCTACTCTCTCACCAACTACCTTTCATATCCTCTTTCATGTCATCAAATCTCCTCTTTGGTCTTCTTCTAGATCTCAACACAGAAAAATTGTATTATATTAGTAACAAGGATTTTTTTATGCAGTAAAATATTCTAAGGGATTTGTTGCAAATTAATTATTTTGCTGTTTGATACAGTCGTATCCTATATGTATTTACTTTACAGATTAATATATTTTGTGACTTGGTGCACTGAAATGGATGGTACTTGGTAATAGATTGGCTCTACCTTCTAATATAACAACATTTCATTCAAAAATATAGTCTATTGCTGGGACTTCAATCAACTTCTTATAAGAGAAGGGACAGGAAAAAAAATATTTTAATGTTAATATGTAGATTTGTGTATAGAATAGTGAGGTTATGAGACTATTCACTTTTTCAATAGAACAAAAAACACAAAACATCTGTCACTGAAAATGTATGAAAAGCAATAATGCAAAATGCACAAGACAACTTCAGCTGAGGGAAAATAGTAGCCTACTTTGTCTTTATTTCCTCATACTATTATGTGTATTATTATTGTATAAGCTTTTTTTCAGTTCAGTTCAGATGATTGGTGGAAATGTTACAAAACTACATCTCATTACAGATAATATAAGTGAATATTGGAGTCAACTAGGCATGGCATGATTATCATGGCAGTTATACCACAATATTGATTAAAGTTGCTGACAGTTTAAAAATGTAATGGATATGAATAATTATAATTTTAATATTATGAATAGGTTCCATGTTTCAACAACTTTTATATAATTGTACTTTGTCTTAAGTGAAAACAACTATAATCTAGAACAGAAAATCATGGAGAAGTAGCTTTTTTCTGCACATTCTGGTGATTATTTTTTTTGGCAATTATCACGATTATATAAAATGTCCCACGAACAATTATTGTCTACACTTTTTATCATAATAAACAATATTGTTTATTGTCCCATCCCTAGAGTCAACATTCTCAAATACAGAGACATTTGTCAATTTGAAAACAATATGAAAATACGTGTTCTATATAAGTAACCAGTTATGTTTTATTTATAGCTATGAGGCCACTGAGCCTAAGGTTTTGCCAGTATCTGCCTTAAAGGAACAAGGACTGACCCAGTTGAAAAAAGTTGTGGAGGAGGAGATTTTAAACACAACAGGAAAACATATTTTGAGTGTGAGAGTGGATCTCAGCACTCCACAGCTTAGGTAAGCATATTAAGTAATTTATCACCTTGTACCTTTTTAAATGAATCTTTTTTTATTATCACTTATTCTCAGCTGGTTGTATAAGGAAGCCACGGTTCAGGACGTGGAGGTGATCGCAGATGAAGGCTCAGCTGTTGTCAAAGTCATCATATCTAATGCTGCTTATGGACGCTACAAGAAACTGTTCACAGATGGCAGATAGATAAAGAAACAAATCACAAATTGTGTCTGGTGTACTGTATGTCTATATAAGGTATTGCTCAAATGTTAATGCATGAAAAAAGATGTTCACTCCTCCAGTCAAGAATATTATTGTAACATTACATATTTCCCAATCCAATTATGTAACAGGTGCCTCGATGATATCGAAAGATATTCACTTGTCAGAGGATAAAATGTTTTGCCTGATCATTTGATGAATGTTGGAGTAACCAAATGCATCTAATCACCATGCTACTATTGTTTTGATGACAAGGGGAGCAGCCAAATGAATACAAGTGTATGAAAACTGTACATTAAGGATGCTGAAAATGAAATGCATGAAATTGAATTTATAGCACAAAGTTGGTTTATTTCATCATGAAGTATTTCGCCTAAGATTACTGCATAAATGCCATTGTGCAATGCATGGTAAAGTACCCATATAACAATTTAAAATGTATTAAAACTCCAACAATCGAACAAGTAGACACACACTGATTGGGAAAACAATACAAGACAAATAATATGCTGTTGGAATCCTGCTGTAGGTACACAGAGCATATGCAGTGAAACTAAAGTCTGTTTCTCCACTGTGGTCCAAATATGGAGCAAGCGTTTATTGAAGGTTGCTCCCCACAATATCATAATGCCAAATAGAGCCTACAAATTGTTTAAATTGTTAAAAATATAAAATGGGGGACACAAATTACTCATGTCAACATTTTTCAGAAAATGCATGTTTTTTATCTGACATTAAATTGACAGTTAAGAAACAAGTATAAATAATCCAAGCTATAACCAACCAGATAAGCAGATAACACCTTTAAGATCACTACACACTAGGAAGCAGACAATTTGTATTTCCAGTGCTTAAGTTAATTCACAGTTGTAGATATAAAATAACAAAGTAACCCATAATGCTAATAAAGTAAAAGTTCCTGTTATTTCCAGCCACAATGGGGCAATACTGACAAGCCAGTGCCATACTCAATAAATGCAGAAAAGGGAAAACATAAAACTGAAAACACAACACAAGACAAAAAAGTCACACCAGAAAGAGGACTGTTTGCTGTAAAGAAGCAAGTTATTGCCTGAGTAAATTCACAGTATGTACATAAAATAATAACTAGCAATGAATGCCATTTTCCCCTCTGAGTAGTTTTGGATTAACCTGAACTTAATGATGAAGGAAGGGCAGCTGGCATAAAACCACTGATCTCTGGCCAACGTGCAAATTAATGCAGAATAGGAGGAACATTATTTGTTGATGCAACCCCATAAGGAAAACCCTTTTGATCGATTGTAATTATTAAGGGAAAAAGCAAGTTTCAAGTTCAATTCACAGTGTATGGAAGGTACCCACATTACCATTTAAAAACATTATGTTAAAAGCTAGTGAATGCCATTTTTGTTTTTTCTGAGCAGCTTTTGGTTGAGCCCTATAATGACTGGGCAGAGGGGGATAGGGCCAACAAAGTCCCCAGCGATTATGTTTAAACTTCGGTGCTGAGATCCAGGAACCTGTTCTTCCAGCCAGGACCTCAGACACTCCCAGTTCTTCAGAGTCAAGGTACGCAGCGAGTCCCTCATGTGAGTGGTGATGTAATACCTGTCAGCCGTCAGGTTTAGGCCAGACACAAAGAAACCCTCTGCAGAAAAAAATCAAAGAAAATCAGAGGCTAAGAAACAAATGACATAACATTCTATCTATCTAGAGTGAACCACTTAACGCCTAACCCTATGTAACGCTATGTAATTTAAGCCGAGCAATTAAATGATGTTTATGATTTCATTCATCACTGATTTGACAGATCTAAAATAAATGTAATAAAGGGTTGGGTCATTGATCTTACCTGGCCGTCCTAGCTCCTTCTTCCAGTCCAAGTAGCTTATGACTTCTGTTGCGGTTTTCTGATTGGCCCACCAGTAAGGGGTGCCCGGCCACAGCTCTGGGTGTCTTGCTGCAGCTTGATCTTCATAGGACAGAATAACCTGATATCCAGATGCCCAAAGATTCCTCAAAGAAATATCTGCCTCCTATTTGACACAAAGTAGGCATAAGAAAGTTCCTCAAAACTCTACCATAACAAAAACAATGTTCCTACAATCTATACTAATAAAAATAGAAAATGTACCTTTTTTGGGCAGAGTTTGGATCCAAATATTTTCTTAATGGAAAAAATAAAGGCTTCATGGAGGTCTTCGCAGAGTCCCTCAAAATGGCTACATTCGAGAATGACCACTTCATTTTGGTGAGATTTAAGCCATCCAGCAACTGACATCAGAGTTTCCTGTTTCAGATAAGGGCCGGTTAAAGACAAACTGTTTTACTGATAATTTTAACGATGATTGGTTGATTGACTCACCAGGACAGTGAGGTGTGTGTACAGTACATGGGTGAAATACAGGTCAGGACTGGGGTCGTTTTGTTTGTGAGCAATCCTCAGGTCAAAGTATCGGACACCCAAAGAGAGTTGGTCCTCAATGCTTTTGTCCTAAATATAAAATAAAGGGAAGTGGGGAAAATCAAATCAAATAATGAATATATTATATAATTTTATAATTATAATTTTCACATAAGAGTGCAAGGGTGGTCAAATATTTGCTAAGCAATGCTATGAAAAAAGAGCATTGTTACAAATTGTTAAGAATTTATCTCAATAAATATGAGAGGCGTCCTATGACACAGCTTCTTTGAACTGGCATAAAACGCTAAATTCAAGCTAGAAAGGAAGTGTTGTCAGTAAAGGTGGCACATCCTGTAACTTGCATTATCATATTGTCTTTCTGCATACTGCACATACCTGAGTTGTGGCCCATTTGAAGATGACGCGCCTTGTGAAGCAGCAGCAGACTGCATCCAGGACCCTGAAACAATCTGATTCAGACTGGACCAGAGGAGAGCTGATGTCCAGACAGTAGCTCATGGCATCATGGCTTCCTGTGTGGCATTTTAGTGATGTTTGTAAAAAATTAAATAATGATATTAACCAAAAAATGTAATAAACATGAAGAGGCACAGCTGAATCGCTGTTGATCAATTAATCAATTTTACTTAGGAAATATATGCATTCTTATACCATTGAAATCTAAAATGCATTTAAATTAGGGATGGGCTATAGTGTACACAAAACACAAGCTGAAGGAAACAGACTATTTCTAATGGATATTCATTTTAATGTAATAACTGAATCTAAAAATAATATGGCAATATGGCTTTTTACTCTGATTTTTTTTTTAAATTTTTTTATCTAGTACACTTTATGTTTTAATGAAGGAATAATTTGTTGTGAGCTATCGTTATACGAAATTGTAACCTACTTGCAATGTAGCCAAATAATGCTGTAACACCAGTCTTCTACATAATAAAAACATTAAGACATAAACATAAAATAAACAGGAATGTAGGTTATTGTATAGTACAGTACCAGGTATGGCCAAGTGGGTGAGCGGGACGTCCCATAGCTCCTCGGGTAAAGCGGACATCCAGTTCTCACAGTCCATCCTGATAGCGGTCAGTCAGACCTTTTCGGGGACTTTTCCAAAACTGTCTAAACCCCACGTACAGAGCCGCGCAGCTTTATATACAAAATATCAGTAAAATCAACCCATCACCTCCAAACGACAAAAGCTTTAAATACTCCTGGTTGTTGTGAAGCAGGCCATAGTGGTCTACGAATAACTTACTAACGTCCAGCATAAAGGTAACTGCTCTTCTCATTCTGTAGTCATGCGGAAAAAGTCCCATTTAAAAACATCCACGTACGTCATTTAAAGAGGGTGGGGCTTAGGTCAAAGAAGGAAGTAAAAGTGAAAAATACAAAACTTTAATAAAAATAAATAAAAAGTTCATTGTTATAAATGTATTGTATTGTATTAGCCTAATAGAAAGTAGGCCAACACCATATAAGTTTACCATTATTTGAATCAAGTCATATTGTGTTGTGTTGTACAGGCTCTTTTTATACTTAAATGTAGTTACAGGGATAAGCCCTGGATTTCTAATTATTGCCCAGTACCTGTGAGTAGAGTAGACATACTATACAGTTGGCCTACTTTGCCTAGGCCCTATAGTACCTTCTTTTGTTACTAGATGAATTTTAAGTGGAACACATGATTAAATTATGCACAAACTCATTAGATTAACTCAATGAACAAGAACAATGCTATTTTATTCACATATGTCATTTACAAGTCAGTAAAGTATAAAGAGTTTTAAATGCATAGCCTAAGCTTAAGCAGAAAAGAAAAGAAATTAAATATATAAATATTGCTGTTAATACATGCACCCTGCTTGGTATCAAAGTTACCAATTAAAAATTTGTAATCCAATGCTTATTTTTCATACAGTCCATAGTCTTGATAATAGAACAGATTTATCAGTAGGCTAATGAGATTTGCAGAGAAACTGAGTGTGCTACTGATGCAACATTCATATAAAATGCATGTGTTTTTATCAGTCACTCAGCTAAGAACAGACGTTCAAGGCCAACATTTACTAATTTAAATATCAATCAAACCAAATAAGTGTTAGCAGTATCCACACACAGGCACAGTGGTACAGGATCACACATTGCTTGTAGTGTTAGCTCAAGTTATGTGAACAGTCAATAAGGCTGGCTCATGCAAATAGAGTTTTCCATGCATTCTGCCTCAAGTGTCATCTTTCACCGCTGTGGGTTTCAATCATTATTTTTCAGTACAGATATGGAAAGTACTTAAAATGTGTACTCAAGTAAAAGTCCAATTTAGGCCTATACTATCTATTAAAACAAGAGATAAAATAATTGCTTAAGTAAGTAAATAAGTAAGTACGTAAGTAAGTAAGCAGGTAAGTAAGTAAGTAAGTAAGTAAATGCTTACTAGTGTTAATATTGCATTGACTAATTCAGCAAGAGTCAGTCTCAAGTCTGGATAAATGAAGGGATATGCATCAAGGAGGGTATCTGGTGTGATACACAATTTGTCTTGAAAGTGTTTTGAAGTATTTGTGTATAACCTACTAGTAGACAGGTGATGATTTGCTTTGGTGACTCTAAAATAAAGTCCGTAATATTACACTAGCTGCTTTTTCTATAATAGTGGTATACTATTATTTTTGCTAATTCTTTTACCACTACCAAGTTTACCCAGTACCCAGTTTGCCAAGATATGGCTTTAGAAAAAAAGAGTACTTGGGTACAAATATCTAGTAACATTTCCATTTCTGTCGAAAGCATGTGCCTTGACAATCATGTGCTTTTTTTCTGTATCCATAGTTGTGCTTTTCTAAAAATGCATATTAATTCATAATAGTGAAATGACTAAAGCGTATTTCATTATTGCTTTTGCGAGCCCAACACACAAAATGGCCAGTGCTGCTGAAAATGATAATCGTTGTGATATAGCAAAATGTAAACAAGTGCAAGTAAAAGCCATATTTCTGTAGTCAGACTAAAAGAAGTGCATTTTTCTATTTAACAAAATAAACTCACTGGCCACTTTAGTAGGAACACTTTCTTACGTTAACGTCACAAGACAAAGATTCCTTAAAACATGTACAATTAAATAAATCTCCAGTTAGGCACTCTAGATCAAGATTCTGATTGAAGATCTGGAGAAGCGTTCTTGGGGCTGCACCAAAGTTGCCCACTGCTTGTGACTTCTCTGAAGGATGTATCAATGCAACCAATTTTCCTGTGATAGCAATAATGTGTACCTTAGTCTTCCACTACAGAATGGGTTCAACTTTTCTGATAATTCGCTCAACTATAAATGGCTGTTTTTAAAATTCCAGATAGAGCAGTTCTTTCTTAAATACCAGTGCCACATTCATGCCATAGCGACATTTCTGTTTGGCATTTGACCCATCTTTCAATGCTGTGGGGGCAACCTGTCAGAAGCAGTGGGCTAGAGCAGTTCAGTGCCTAGGAAACTTTCTCCAGAACTTGTGTCAAGAGCTAAGTATGGAGGATAAACCAGTTGTACATGTTTTGGTTGTTAGCTGATTAATGTAGGCCTATACCAAATAAAGTGGCCACTTTAATTCAAGTACTCAAATATTTTTGTGTCAGCAGTCAGCGTGTGTATTTTTCATGCTAAAATTCACATTTTGTAGATCAATGTCTAGAGTCAGGAGGACCACTTGAGTAGCTTCTCATTCAGTCTAACCACAGAGGGTACAAAGTGGCACTCTGTGATAAAGTCCCCAGCGATGATGTTGAGGGCGGCTGGTTTGGCCCCTGGCGTCTGCTCTTTGACCCATTCCAGCAGAGCGGGGTACGTGGACATGACCAAATCCTTCAATGTTTCAGTCGGGTGAGTGCAAATGTACTTCAGATCCTCTGTTAGGTTGATTCCCGTCACAAAGAAACCGTCTGGGGGGAAAAAAACAATGTGATATGTTAGGATACTGGTAGTAGTACTAGTACATGAAATAATGTAGATTATCAACTCTTCTGTCTAATAACAGTAGAGAAATATGCAGTTAGCAGTAAAATTTAAATAGTGAAAAGCAAAATTATTGTAGTGAATGTTAGGTGTCATATAGTTTTACAAAATTGTAGGGATAGGAATAGCCTTAAAACTTTCTTGTTCATCTAAACTTTAGATTCTAATGCAAGAGAAGATGCAAAAATAAGGGTGTATTGTCAGTACAAATTGTTGTAGCCGTGTGTGACAAATACACTGTGAAGTTATAGTGTGTAGTAGCAATAGTAGCAGCAGCAGCATCAATAGTAAAATCAGATGTAAAGGTAGTGGAGTCTACCTGGGCGCCCATGCTGTTTCTTCTGTTCAAACACTTCGATGAGTGACTCCGCCTTGCACTTATTAGCCCACCAGTACGGTATATGAGGCCACAGCTCAGAGTGACAGCCCGACATGTTATGTTCATAGGACACAATCACCTGGTATCTCATCGACCACAGGTTACGGAGGGTTAACTGCTCCTGGAATTAAATACAATTCATAAATACAAGGCAAATGTGTTAATCTAGCCCCCAAAAGAAACTGACAGCAGTTGTCTGAAAGCGCTATCTAGTCAACAAAAAAGGTGAAAATAAGCACTTCTGCAACAACTAGGTATGAAACATCTGTCCTCTCAAAGTTTATTCCGCAATGCTCTGTTTTGGTTAGTCTATTTGCTTATTGTACTAGACTAGTAAGAAAATTGCACTTGATGCAAGAAGTATAGAAGAAGTAGGATTTTTTTTAACCCCATTTGCAAATATCTTTTTCTTATTTCAACCTAAAATGTCTTCAGACCAGTCAGAAATTCATTCAGTAAGTTAAATAATTTAAGTCTTATGACCTTACTGACATTATGTTTGTAAATAAATAAAACAAAATTTTAAAAAGTATAAAACTGCTCAAAGTGACATACATTATCTGTTCTAATGTAGCTTTTTTGCAGTTCAGTATGTGAACTGTATATCAGTTTTTTACACCACTGGCAAAATGTGGTAATCCCTGGAAAGGTCAGTGAAGTAATTAGAACAGCTGGGGCACCATATGGATGTACACAATGTAATGTGTTATTGTGGAGATGTTTTTGATACTATACTTTCAGATTTATATAATACAAAGTCAACACATAGATTATTTCAAACATAACTACAGTGTGTATTGTGGGGGTGTCTTGCCCAAAGACACAATAACAGTACATGCTTCGGCAAATTTTAAACCAGCTACCTTCTGAGAAAATCCTTAATATACTTACTTATACTTTTGAGGGATGACAATTTAGCGTTGTACTCTTACACATACCTTTGGAAGGGCATCTGACATAAAACCTACACTACAATTACAACACTTGCTAAATTGCTATGCCAACTGTGAATGTAAAATAGCAGAATTTCTGACCATTTTGGGGCAGATCTTGGAGGTAAAAGTGTTGCGGATGGTGGTCAACAGCAGCATGTGCAACTCCTGGCTCAGACCTAGGAAGTGACTGAAGGAGAGAATCACCACCTCACCAGGATGAGCGTCCAACCACTCCCTGATCTCCAGCAAAACAGTCTGACAAATAAAGCACAGTATATTATTTTGATGTGTCTCAAGCAGAAACTGGGGGGAAAATGGGAGGACTATTTCATTTGCATTTGGCCCATCGTTCAGTGCCACTGAACAAACTTTGGACTCACCAAGGACTCATCTCTAGATCTTGAGCCAATAACTCATGAGTACCTAGCTGGAGCAGTGGTGGTTTGATGATGATCTCTAAAGACTCGTTTAACAAAAACCCTATGTATTCAGACATTGATTAGCTCTATTCAGACAAGAGATTATATCAACTGTACAGTACTAGTATTTATTAGCAAAGAACAATAAATAAAACTGAAAGTGGGGGGGTAACCAAAATCATAACCAGATTATGATTTTGAAAATACACAAATACTTCTGAAAGTAAAAAAACTTTTTGCCTTCTATTACGCATTACGTGTACTTAACCAAATTACCCATTGATGCTGCTTCACTGCAATATCTGCAGAAGGACAGTGTACAGTGATAGGTGTGGTCTTGTACAGTGATAGGTGTGGTCTTGTACAGTGATGGGTGTGGTTTTATACAGTGATGGTTGTGGTCTTTACCTGTACAGTTATGGTGGTGTAGACTCCGTGGTAGAAGTACAAGTCAGTTGAGGGGTCATTGGGTCGATGTGCAATTCTGAGGTCGCAGTATCGGATCCCACAGTCCAGCTGCTGCTTTATGTTGTACTCCTGAATACAAGATGAACAATACATTTGTACATTATAAGCAAATGGAATCTTTTAACAGGGTTGGTAATTAAAGTACTATTAGTACATTATAATAGACATTCTAATAGGCCCGCCAACAGATATTTGGGGGCCCGGGAAAAGAAGTCTCACATGGGACCCCCTCCAATAGTCTACTCCTTTGACAACTAGTATTATCACAATTCACTGCAGCTACCACTAATTTGGTTAACATTGGTCATTTTGTTGTTTTACATGCAAAGTACTTTGGCACACCTCTGTTTGTAAATGAACTTGTATCAAATAGCTTGGCTATACTGTGTCTGCTGCCATCACCACTACTTTAAGTACTAGTTTATTTGAACTCACTTAGACACCAAGGTTTTTTTTTAACTATTACCTGTGCTACAGCCCACTTGTAGACAAAAGGCCTGATGAGGGGCTTCATGTATTTGTCCAGCTTTTGGAGCATGTCCGGCTGAAGCAGGTCCATTGGGGAGCGATCATTCATGTCTAGGCAGTAGGTGATGGCATTGTGGCTGCCTGAATCAGAAACATGTTGTAATAGCAATAAACCATTAGGCTAATAATAGAATCCTGTATGTAGATATAGAGAAAAATATTCTTTCCAGGTGCAGGTTAACTTTCATCACATTATTTTTGAGACTGACAAATAAAGAATTTGTAGGTTTTCTAAATATTAAAAATCATTACAACAGGCATACACTTTTGATAACAGAAGGCATAGACTATGCTTCTGGAGCTTTTGGATCTACCTTGATGCATTATCTAATCATACATTATGACAAGCCTTTGTTCACATTTTTAGTAATAATCTTTAGTAAAGGAAATTTTGAATCCCAATGGGACATCCTGGTTGAATGAAGGTAAAATAAAAATAAGCAATTCTAAAAATAGGAATAGTGTACCTGGGATAGCAAGGTGATACAGTGGGATATCCCACAGAGGAGGGGGCAGGAGGGACATCCATCTGTCCATGGGCAGCTCAGCCAGACTCCACTCACTCATTCCAGACACCAGCATCGATGACATAAGCCTGGAGTCACATTTGTACATTTCATTCATTGAATGGGGTGCAGTGTCTATGTAGCAGACATACACAGGTACACAGGTAAGCTGCAGTGTGTTTACAGTGTAACAATTTGTCTAATTTTGTCACTGAATCCCTTCAAATATTTGTTGGGATTTTAGGCAAATTAAAAATGAACAGCCTATATGGATGGAGGCAATGATCAATGCTGCAGTGATAATAGCCTACTGTTTGCACACACTGAGCCATCCTTATTGCCCAATTTTTGTTTTCTTTCTAAAATTGAAGTTGATATTCTCATCCCAAGTGATTTGTTATTCTTAATGCATTATGGTTCTAAAGAAAGTGGTAGCATAACAGGCTTTTCATGAGTCACTTTGTGTTCAGACTAAACAGGGCAGTTGAGAGCTTGCCCTCCACTGTCCCATTGCAGGCACACTTACTTGCTGCGTTAGCTCCGTCCTGAACCAGCCGATAGAGCCGATCAGGGGGAATGTGATGATGACTACACTTTAAACCGTGCGCCCCGCAAAGTGCCCCATCCGAGCGCCTCTCCAGACCTCACAACGGCTCTCTGAAACATATTTGCGCTTGGCTGTCCTCTTCTCATCTCTTCCACCTGTCTCCATCTGGATGCTGCTGTCGCCGGCTCATAAATTTCATCATCCTTTATTACAAAAACGTTGTGTCGTTAGTCCTGGTTAGTTATTGTCGCCGTGGCCAGGTGGGGCACGCTGTCAGGACGGTCCCGGTGTGTTAGGGGCGGTATGCGTCTGTTCCGAGCTGCTGCAATTTTACAAAAGAAAAGGCGGAACCGCGCAGATCAGCAGAGGCGCTGCGAGGCGCTTCTCTTAAAGGACCCGAGCGCACCACGGTCAAACAGGAAAGGGACATGCACCTTTCTACATTCTCCTCTGCAGTTTCACAGTTATTTTTTTTTCAGTTCACACTTAACCATGAACGTGTCGATGCAGCCACAACATCCTCCATCCACGGATCTTTAGACTGAAGGCTCTCTTCAGAAGAACAAAAAATTGGCCTACTTTTAGTTTGTACTTCAATCTATTCTAATCAGCAGACATTCCCAAAGTCATGTCCACCTGTTTCCCAATAATAATGAATTAATTCATTTTCCCTTCTGTGCCCTGGAAACCCTCAAAAGTACAAGTATTATCCTAGAAACTGACCTAGTGCATGAGTACAAGTTTTAAGTTACTTTTTCCATCTGCATTTAAATGGTCTCCTTTAAAAGTGCTTAGGTGGTTTTGTGGATAATAGAAGGGATTATGTGTGGAGCCCAGGACTAATTGACTCTAGTAGGTATCGATTAAAGCTTCACTTAGTTTTACTTAGCTTCTTCAGCAGGTCAATAAACCCTGAAACGGCACTGGCCAGAGCAGTGAGAACAACTAAAAATCACGGAATGCCAACTAGATCATGCAGCCATGACTTGGGAATGAATGGGGCTAGTGTTGGCAATGCAATTTAGCCTATTTGACATTGATTTTTTTTTTCCTCATAGGACACAAAGTATTAATACTAAGATGACTATGACATCTTCATGACATTCAAAGCATATTAAAAAAGTTATCCAAGCTATTGATCTATAGCCTGATTGGCGTTACAACGATATATAGCTTCCCATTCAATCTGTCATTATATATTATACTCTCACATACAATCATTCATCAGCACAATCAACAAAAACTTATTGATTTGAACTTTTTATTTTTAAAATGTCCAAAAGGAGAAGTATAACATGAAATGGCTTTGTGGAGTTTGTAAACTGGTAAAGCACCATACAGTCTTCAGTCATACTACAGTCATAGCTCAAACTCATGACAACAATAAAAATATGAACAGAACAGAGAAATGTTTGGCAGAAATAACTTAAAACAGATGAACAAGTGGCCAACATTAAAGGAGCATTCAATTTAGCTTTTAGCAAACCTGTAGTGAGATTGGTTCAGCAAGTTTAAAGAAATGGGACTAGTGTTTAAAGAAATGGGACTAGTGTTTTTGTATAGTGCTTTAAAGGACAAATGCCATAGAGCCTTTTACTGTTGAAACCCTCAGTGAGAACATTGAGTTAGATCTGGTTTAGACTTGATTTCAGTTCAGTCAAGTAATGGTCTATTTCTAAACCAAGGTTTTTTCAGTACAAAAATCATGGAATACAGCGTTTTAAGGCTGGACTACTTCAATGGAAATTGTATTGTATTAGAGATTATACTATGGAAGCCAAATAAGTTCTAAGTTGACATTAGGTAAGAAAAGATGCATAACCACTGGTGTGCTTAAAACACAAAATAGTTTTTTATCACTATATTGTTTTGGCTCATGTTTTACTTGATATTCTTTATTATTGTGGTTTGTGCTGCCTGGAAACGCTTAAGCTTATAACATAATGTCTAAAAGCAATTTAAACAATTGAAATATGGTTAGTTCTCATAACAACCATAACTTTGTCTATGTGAATATGTTCAACTTGGCCCTTAACACTTTGAATGCAACAATGGTCTTCAATGGTATACATAAAAAGGCATTTGTGTTTTGAAACCAACACAAAACATGAAAAAGTCATTCAATCTGTAGAAAAATGTGTACAAAACATTTCAGACGAACAATTTGTAAAAATACTTTGAAACATCAGATGAGTTCAACACTTTATGTACAGCAGTATCTTGTAAGGCAAATTTAGTTACCTACTAATGAAAGAGTACAATTTAAATAGATTACTGGCCAATTGATGCGTAGATGTTTTTGGATAGAGTCGTCCCTGTCACAAGTCCCATTACAGTCCCAACTCCCAAGAGAAGAAAAGGCAGCAATGACTCTCAAGACTCTATGGAACAATGTTTTTTATCGTCAGAGCTCAAAGTCCAAGATCTAGTCCAGGGATAGACTGCTTAAAACGGATCATGAGATTTTTTTGGCCATTTGCAGGGCCCTTTTGGAAGACTAACCCAAGACTACGCCAGCAGTTGTCACCTCTGCCTGGGCTGTCTGGAGCTAAAAGCTTGCTTGCCTCTGCTTAAGCCCTTCCCAGAGTTTACTTTGGGTCCGTCCAATGACAGTATCCTCTGCTGTTTGTGCCTACCTTTAGCCTCTGTCTCTGAATCACTGAGCTCCAAGTCGGGACAGTAGCCATCACTATCCCGAGTGCCTTTAACTGCGTGTCCCGAAATAGCCTTGGTGCATAGTCCTTCTTTAGTTGTTTTTTTGGACAGTTTTTCAGTGTTCATGTCTTCAGTTGCCCTGACTAAACTGATTGTAGCTTCTTTGAATGACTTCCCAAAATGCTCTATTGCAACTTTTCGAAAACTAGCCTTCTCCAGTGCTTTGTTTGCTTCTGCATTGCTTTTCGTCTGGCAAGAGTTGTCCATTTGTGCAACATATTTCTCCAAAACCCCATTCAGTTTGGTCTTGCGCCCTTTGCTGTCCTTGTTATGTTTTCCATTGGACGAGTGGCCTTGAAGAGCAGCGTGCAGTGCTAAAGGTTTACCAGATGGTTTCGCTTTTTTGTTTGATGAAGACAAGAGGCCATTGGTGCGCTCCTCTTTCTGATTTCGGGAGGGGAGAAGAGGTTTGCCCTGTCCCAGCCCCTCTCCCGATGCCTGGTCGGTGACATTTAAACTGTTATCCAGACACAAAGGACCGTTGGCTGATTTATTACTCGAGTTTCCATTTTGACTTGTTGATTTGGGCATTTTGAGCTTCAGTGTTATACGAGGAGCAGGGCAAAAGAGTGTA